>QMIH01001779.1:40184-59827 GCA_003987875.1 Clarias batrachus | reverse complement strand
ACACACACACACACGCATGCACGCGCACACACACACACACACACACACACACACACTGAACTTCAAGATCTGTACCAATCCCTGGGATAATGTTTCATACCGTATATGGATATAATCTGGTATTTACAGCCCAAAATATAGAAGAATCTGAGAACCTGTGCGAGCTGGAAAAAAAAGTATCAAAAATTGCAGAGTTGTACAAAGACAAATAAAATAAGAAATGCTGAGGCGGAGAAATAAGGCATAATGTGTGTGCACTCTGCTGGGGTGTGAGCCAGTACTGCAAGAACTACTGGTTATGGAATAAGTTACAATACCGTAGATATTTTTTATGAAAATATGCAAATGATTACATACCATACCTTTAAGAAGGCATTAATTTATTCTGGGGTCTGACTTAATGAATAAAAAAGTATTTAAATCTTGTCAGAATATGGTAAAGGATGTGGACCCGACTGTGTAAGAATGTCCACCATCAGATTTATGACTAAGTATAGTAATTTGTTATTCTGCAGAGCCTTCTCATTTCTGATTGATCAGGGGCTGTTGCATAATGAGCTGTTGATTCATTTTCTACAACAGCGATGGCTACAGGACAAATCACAGCACAACACATCATGTTTTGATCTTGTTGTACTTTTACTCCTGTTTCGCTGCTGTATAAGCCTTGTTAAAACATAGGATTTTATATCTATTATGAATAAATCATCACATATAGGGAAACTTTCGAGAAAGTATGTGAGTATAAGATGCAGCACAGTGGTGCAGTGGATAATATTCTTGCTTCAGAGCTCAACAGGACCCAGTTACAGTATGAGCTGTTTTTTGTTTGTTTGTGTAGAGTTTCAAATGTTCTCCCTGTGTTTGCGTGGGTTTCCTTTGAGTTCTCTTGTTTCCTCACAAAAGACATGGCAGTAGGTGGATTGACTAGTGTAAATTGGCCCTAGGTGTGAACGAGTGTGGGACTGTACAGTGTGTGTGTATGGTATCCTGCACTAGACTGCTGTCTGATCAAGAGTGAATTTCTGTCTCATGTCTAGTGTTCTCATAATAAGTTATGGATCCAGCACAACCCTGACAAGGATAAAGAAGTTACTGGAGATAAATGAATGAATGAATGATTGATTGATTGATTGATTGATTGATTGATTGAATGAACAAATTTATAACGTACTGAAGATTGTGGAGTCTAGATCCACTGGTGAGTCCTGGGTTTTAACGGCATGTAATTTGTGAAAGAGCTCATATAAGCTCTTTGAACGCATATAACTAGATTTGTGTGTGCTAGAGGAAAAACCTAAAAGCTTCTACAGCTCCAAAAAGAAGCAAAGTCTTAATTTAAATCCAAATATGCTTCTCATTGGCTCAGGGCATTTTTGGCTGAATTAAGCAACTACTGCATATCATTTCATTTTATTGCCTGAGATCCACTGAGCCAGTGACTCAAACTCATCAGTGCAGCCTATTTTTCAACTCGAAACTAACTAAATCCAATTCATTTTAAACTGCAAATCAGAAACAACAAAGCAACCTATCAGTCTCTAAACTCAAATAAAAAGAATCAAGAAACTAAAGCATGATGGTATTAAATTTCTCATAAAACGCTCACATCAGCTGCGACGAATGCTAAGCTTAGATTTATGTTTTAAGTCTTTTTGGGTATAATTTGATGACTGATATTAATTCAAGACTACAGATGGCTTTGCCACCCTAGAGACTGGAAGGTTTTATAAGCATGGTTTTGTGTGTGTGTGTGTGTGTGTGTGTTCAGAGACAACTATGAAAATTCTGGAACGTCTATAAAAATCACCTGATGTTCAGGGACAATCCTTCCATGATTTTATGAAGAAAGTAATTTAGGCTGCCTCACGACAAGATATTTCACGCCATGACACAGCATTGGGTGGCATTACATATCTTTTTCCCAAAGAATAGCTTGTGTTATTGCACAGCGTATAATCCTTACTCTGGGCTGAGTCATCTTTCTGCTGCTTATGCCTTCTCAGACCTTTATCAGAGAGCATTCTGGGAGTTAACGAGAGCCAGAGGCGATGCAGCCTCAAGCGAGGTAGCATTGCACTGCTCAATATACCGAGTGGCCATGTGGGGAAAATACAGCTTATGGTTTTCTAGTGCATTACACTGTTTCATCAATAATGTATCCTCTTTAGCTCTTCTATTCCACTGCTCCTCCCGGTCATTATATGATTTGATGATCAGGTGCCACTGGGTATTTTAGGCCTGGTGTTAAAATGATAAAGTGCCCTTCCCCCCAGGTAGTAATGTGTGTGTTTGTGTGTACATATGCGTGTGTGTACCAGCAAGTGAGAGGGTTACACTGGAGGGTACACTGTCACTGTTCCTTGGACACTCGTCTCCATGGTGACACATGCAGACTTTCACTTCTGCTTTTAACTCACACACATCACTCTGCACATTCTACAGAAGTCTTCTCCAGCCCAGCTTCCATAAGAACAATGATTTATGATTTAGATCTGTCTTCTATGTTAGTCTGTCTCATTATGACTCATTCATTTCAGCTGTTTTTTATTATTATTTATAACATGTGTGCATATTTTAAATTAGCATATTACACTAAAAAAGTGGGGAGTGTACTGAAAAAAAGATGATGATGGGAAAGTTATTTGATACCACAAGCTCGGTTTAGATATTCCCAGAAGATTGGATTCTTTTTGTTGTGATCGTTGTAACATTGTTTTTCAATGTTACAAAACCACAAAGGTGTATTAGCCATGAATATTCACACACATTTAATGGGAACTCCTCCTGAGCAGGACTCATATATCAGCAAACTAATTGACTCTGATTCAGCAGACAAGGTATTTAAACAGCACCACATCTCCAACATTAAACCAATTGTCCTCTTACATGCAAGTGTGTATGCAGGATTTGCTAGGAGCCCAGAGGCACTTTGTGCAGGTGATTGGGAAGATCCTCTGGAGGCTGCTGTGTTTGCTATTGATTTGCTTTCTTAACATCTATTCTTGTCATCCTGTCTTTCAGCTCCAGCAGTCCTGTCAATTTACATTTGACCGCCACCCAATCGCCCCCCCCCCACAAACCCCACCCAGTGTGTCACATTACATTTGGCTGTCATATTAAGAGGAATGTCGACACTATTCCCCCATTTGTTTTTTTGCTCTACATGTTTAAAACCCATTGGGACCTTAATTTCTCCATGCATGTACTGTAACTTTTGATATTTTTCACCATTTATCTCCATCATTTGAATGTGTATTTTTCCAGTCCTTGACAAAGCATTGCACCTTTAACTCTTTAGTTATAAAGCATCTAAATGCCACACTCCTCATTTACAAATTAATCCTTATGTGTAATAGAGCTATCACTCTCTAATCCACTGCAATTACTGTAGCAATGAGATAATTGTATCAAGGTGTCATATCATTTATCTAAACCTAATGTATGAGTCAAGGATCTCTCACTCACACATAGTTCAGTCTCCTGACTAAATGAATGAATGACTTTTTACTGTCATTCCCGTAAACACAATGAAGCATGAATACAGAATTTACTTGAACTTTCCCCCCAAAAAACAATAACAATACACACATTAATGATGTTAATAGCTTTTAACACTCAAATTAATAGATGAACTTTATAGCTTAAAAAATTATAGTTATTAAAATTCCAAATATAATCTTACCTTTAGCTGAACTGAAAGTGATGATTTTTGTCTTTCTACACTGTTCCATTAAAAAGAATAATTAACTATTGAATAATGCTGCGATGCTACAGTATGTAATGTAATTCAATATGTAACTAACTCCTTTATTTTATTTCATGTTTTAATAAAAAGAATACGGCGCATACACTGATCAGCCATAACATTATAACAATTAAAATTAAAACAACTGTGTGTTGTGGTGTCTGGCACCAGGACGTTGGCAGCAGATTCTTTGTCTGCTGTGATTTGCAGCTTGTTTGTCCCACACATCCTATGGGTGCTCGATCAGATTGAGATCGGGGTGTTTGGAGGCCACGACAGTGCCCTTGGGTTCTTTGCATGCGTGGCAGGCTATGGAGCACTAGGTGTTCTGGTGCCTATCTATTGTAGCTAGCACTGATCTTTTTCGGGGATTTGTGCTGCACTGTTTTTTATTTTTTGTGGCATTGCACTGGATGGGTTTACGTTTTTGTCCTCGCCGGCATGGGTGAGTTCATACAGTAGGTCACGGGTAACTATGAGGTCACTGAAGACATCTACAGCTCAACCATACTGCTTTATAGAAGATAGTGAGCCGTTTAAAATCTCAGTTAAGTTAGTTACAACAGTTACAACATGTAAATATTCAGCAAAAATGTGAAAAATGTTTGGAGTCAAAATGAAACTTTCTGCTCTGGTACAAAGTGTTACATTTGGCACAGACACTACACTACACACTTGGCAAAGTTATTATGATTCAGATCTACAACGGAAAAGTATTTGCTCATGAATTTAAAACCTACTTATGCATCCAACTTTTCCCCAGCTTCAGCCAACTACACTGTGACCGGCTGGACCTGGCGGCCAGTCAACAGAGAAAAATAAAAATGTAAGAGAATAAACAAAAGAAGGTAAAAGAACTCAGGACTGATGGAGTTTTTTTTTTCAGGTAAGTTTCTGGCAGAAACTTTGCAAAAGATAGATGATTTATCATTGTTGTAGATGGTGTTTAATTATATAACTATAGATTAATTAGGAGATGTGTGTGTGTGTGTGTGTGTGTGTGTGTGTGTGTGTGTGTGTGTGTGTGTGTGTTTGTATAAGTGCATTTGAAACTTGGCTCCATCGGGTAAGTGAATCATAATAAATAATAGTAATGTCTACTAATAAATAAAGCTCTGTCAAAAAAATTTACATGATGTTTAATGTCTTGTTCTGCAACACACTCAACATCACATAAAACTGTAAGAGAGCACATCACCATCCAGCTGAGCTTAGACTAAAATAAACTGCAGAGGTTTGTGTGTGTGTATGTGGTATGCAGGTATTCTCATTACACTTGTGTGGGTCCAGAGCGCCTTCTTGTGATGCAGTTTGTATCACCTCTGGCTTTGCCTTTTTTATCTGGAGGATCAGAGCACAGTGCATCCAGCTGGGCAACATGAGCCAATGGACAGGTCTGTGAGATACAGAGAATATGAACTCCTGTGGGGAGTGAACAAAACATTACTCATCCGCCAATCCTAATATGACCATCATTCATGACCCATAGAATTTCTGGGCTCTGAGAGGAAGAAGAGTGGGTTAGAGCTTAGGCCTTGGTTTGAACAAGTATAAGGTGAGCAAGCATCACTGCTGGTGCTGCCAAAAGCATGAGGCGAGCTGGACCAAGCTTGAGGCCATCTAGTCATTATAATTGCAATATCCATATGTGAAAAGGGTAAAAGTACTATATAAGTTGTGTAGGAACCCACAAATTTCTCAAGGCCCTGTCTCCCGCTCACGGTAACCACTAACAGGTCAGCTTGTGTCCTCACCACTCCAAGTTTAATATCAGCAAATTACTGTAAGGTTAAGTTGATGTGCTAGCTTCACGGCATTCCATAGTAGTCTGTCTGTCTTCCTAACCAAGCTAAGCAGTGCATCTCTTGTTCTGTGAGTTTATACCTGACAAAAGTGAGAGGGATTTCTAAGTATTTATTACATTTGATGAACGTCAATGGAGTTTATAAACTGCAGTTTGGAAAATATAAATGCAGCATACATTGGTATACAGGCAGTATTTGTCACTAGCCAAAAAAGATGAAAAATATGAAATTATTTCTAGAATGGCATTTTTCTTCTTTTTTAATTAGTGATGCTTCAGTGCACATGGATTGACACCCAGTAAACATTGTCCCAGACACAAGACAGCATGAAAAATAAGGAAGAATACATACAGGCAGCTCACAAAGAGGCTTCATATTTGTGGAAAGCATGGATAATCTGTCCCCTTATACCATCTGTTGGTTCATCAGTGCTGCAGCTGGATTAAACACATTAGTGTGTGCTAATGCTCATGATCACAAAGGAATACCAGTGTGTTCTCTTCTATCCCCATAAGTATTATATACTGTATGGAGCTACCAGTTAGAGGATTCTTATTGACACATGTGCTTAATCACACAGACTCTCACCTCTGTTACTACCCGTCTCTTTGCATAATACAGTGGAACCCTGGATTGCGAGCATAATTTGTTCAGGAAGCGTGCTTGTATACCAAAACACTCGTATATCAAAATTAATTTCCCCCATAATAACTAATGGAAACTCTGACGATTCGTTCCACAACCCAAAAAATATTAAAATAACAATAATACAAAATATAGTTGCAAGCAGCAATGACGGGCCCAAGCACCCTGTGCCATCGCTACCCCTGGCGCACTGCACAACCTGTGTTATTTGAGTGTGTTAAGACCTTGAAAAAGCCATCGCCACTCGGTTGCACCGCACCACCTGCACACATCACACACTATACAGGGCTAATGTCAGTTTAGGCCCTAAATATTTGTTGAGTGCATTAGTGTGTGTGTGTGTGTGTATGAGTGAGATGTGTTTGTGTGTGAGAGTGTTAACATTTGTAATGTGTATGTGTGTACAATAGGCCGCAGATGCTAGAAAATAAGCCTCACACTATGATGATGTTCCTGAATGTGATGTCACTGAACGTTGAAAACCTGGAGTGGAGTCTGGAGCGGCACGCGACCAGGACACACATACACGCGAGCGCAACAAAGCATTTATACAAAGCATAATATTTTTTTCATTTTTTATTTATTTTTTTTACTCAGTAGCGAATATGATTTAAAATATAGCGAAGTACAATACTTCAAGCAAAACATACTTAAGTAAAAGAAAATTCCAGATTTTTTAAACTACTTCAAAAAGTAGAAGTACACAAAAAACTACTCAATTACAGTAACGAAAGTAAATTTAATCCAGTACTTCCCACCTCTACTAATGAAACACACGCTCTTCGCTTCACGCATTCAGCTTCTTGTTCTCTGCTCTTTTTGAACATGCAAATCCTTACAATTACTAACTACTGCTACAATTACTCACTACTCATAGGTAAATGATAAACCCATTTTACTACAAAAAGAATCCTAGCTGCAGTGATTGAGACGCAATCTGAGGTTGCACTGTACAGTATATATACCCCCCCCCCCCACTTCCAAAAAAAAGAAAGAAATTGGGATGATATGTTAAATGAATATTAAAATGAGTGATTTGTAAATTACCTTCAACTTGTACTTCATGATAGACAATATGAATAAAAGATATTTCTTGTTATGTCTGGTCAACTCCATTCCTTTGTAACTATACATCAGTCACTGACATTCAGGCCTGTAACACATTCGAAAAGAGTAGGGACAGGACAATTTCAGGCTTGTGATGAGTTAAAATAATTAATTAATGATTTGATGAAACAGCATACAGGTGTTAGTCCTTTAGGAGCAAAGATAGCCAAGGTTCACCAGTTTGGCAACGTATCTATTTTCAAAATGTTTAATATTTTTTGAAAAAAAAAAAAAAAAACTAACAAAAAAACAATCAAAACAAAAAACAGACATGAGTTTGACACTCTATAGCACATAACTTACTTAAAACTCTCAAGGAATCTGAAAAAAAAAAAAATCCACCACTGTAGTATTTAAAGGGCAAGGGCATAAGCTGAATAACCATGCTCTCTTATCCCAAGGCCGGCACTGAGTAAAGATAAACAAATAAGTTCAGGATTACAAGAACTATACATTGTTGCATCCTCAAATGCCATTTAAAACTTTACTGTGCCAAAAGGAAACATGTTTAGGGGCACTGTTGACTTCCCTGGGCTTGAAGGCCTCTGGGATGGATCATGACAAGGACAAGGGGGATATGTTTATTGCGGTCAGACAAATAAGTATTTCATGTTTTTTTGTTTTTTTGGAAGAAAAGAAAAAAATAGACCATTCAGACTGTTACCAGCAACAAGTCCAAAAGTTAGGCTCTGTCAGTGTTGTGTCAGTATCCTGGTCTAGGGTAACACAATTGTCTATATGTACAAATAGTACATATAGATTCTTGGACACCATATATTCTGCCTGCAAGATGACATCCTTTCCAGAAACACCCATGCATACTGCAGCACGACGATGCAAACCATAATTTCTTTTGATTGTGTAAAGCTGCTTCGCAGCAATGACAATTGTTAAAAGCTGTATACAAATAAAATTTTATTAAAATGAATTGAAACCAGATTCTGCACACATTATAAAAAACATGGGGGAAGAATAAGAGCATGTGAATGGCCTGCCTCCAGTCCCAACCTTTCCTCAGTGGAGAATGTGTGGTGCATTTTGAAACACACATTCAAAATGCACCACAAATGCAACAACAAAGACCCAGGACTGTTGCACCTTAAGCCCTTTAGTTTAAAATTTAAATAAGTGTTTATAAAAAAAAGGCTTTAATAGAAAAGAGTAGAAATAAGTTTATAAGTTAAACCTAATTTTATGTCACTGTTTGTTGCTTTAATTTTTATTGATTGTACTGTCCCAAGTACAAACCAAGATTTGGGTTGTATTTCTAAATGTGCAGTGAAAATGGTTGCTTCCAGACTAGTTTGCCTGTGGTGGTATATCGCATGCATATTTTTGCACCATATATGTGATGGAATGCTGAAGGTCAACAGATAACCAAGGGGAGCAAGAAGTGGCACTACATCATTCCGATGGATGTAAAACTATAAGATGAATGCTGTTCTTTTTTTGCATAATCTTTCACGTGAGACCTGTAACACTGCAGGGAGAGAAGAAGGTTAGACAGAAAGAAGAGGATGAGAAAAAGAGTGCGAGAGACAGTATGCTCTGTTCAGGTTCATTCCTTGTTCCATGTGATTGCATCAGGTAAATGGATTCCTGCCTAAACAGAGCAGCCTTGTTAGTCGGGCTGGCAGAAGTTGAGCAGTAGCAGCACTTTATTGCTTTCTCATCCCTCAGTGCATGCAGTGTTAGTGTCCAGCACCAGTAATCTTCTTTATCTCACACATAGGCAAACAGAATGATAGAGAGAGGCAGGTGGCAGGATGTATAGTTTGCAATAAAGAATTCCCAGGCTCTATACTGTAAATGCTTGTGGAAGTTTACAGATACAGTAAGATGAAACAAAAAAAATATTAATATGCAATGTTGAAGTGTAGTTCTGAACTAGATGTCTCAGAGGTTTAAAACAGTCAAAGCACTGGAGCCTATCCCAGGAAGCTTAGGGCACAAGGGGTGGGTACACCCTGGACAGGGAGCAGGTTAAAATCTACAGCTTTCAAAATTGTAATATTTTCCCCACAAATGTAATATTACAAAAGTAATATTGCATTTGTGGAAAATGCATTACGTTTGTGAGGATATTACATAATTTTATTGATTATTTTATTATATTTATTGGTTTATTATGTTTATTATGTGATTACATTGGCATCTGTTGAACAATTTACACATTTTCACAAAGGGATCACGATGCCACATAGAGGAATGAAAATCCAACAGCAACTTCTCTATATGATGCATCTCATGCATAACCCTTTAAATATCCCATCTGCAGCAAAGGTGCATTATTAATGTGATTCAAATTTCACTGAAATACTGACAAAGATATCAATAGGCATGCAGCTGCTTCTATGGAAGCCTCTCTCCAGATGGAAGAACACTAGAGTAGAGCCACAAATAGTATCTCAGAGAAAAACACAAAGCTTTTCCTTTTTTTTAGATATTACATTAGATATTTTTTTTTACATATTACATGTACCTTGTATGCTGATTGGATTTAATTTCTCTCTGTCTGTTCTTGGATAAAGAATGACATTTATAGATAGGAAACACTATAAATAAATACATGTACCATGTATATTAGATTAGAGAGAAACATTTATTTTGAAACCATTTCAACAGCATTTTCTTTTTCCACTTGACAGGAAATGAGCTAAAAGCTGAAATAGTTCTAGTGGAGCAATGAGTGATGGGCTGAGATCAAGCTTTGTGGTAACAGGTGTTGGAATAATGATCAATTTCATTAAAAATAAATCAGCCATAAAAGTAACACATTTACATTGATAATAAATAATATGCTAGTAAACTGTTGACAGGATCACGAAGACCCAAGGCTCATCTGTGCCCATGGGGAAAAAAGGCTAACCGATCCGGTCCGATCTCACAGATAAGCTCACAGTTCACCAAAAAAGTCAACTGGCCACAATAGAAAGGCACCAGAAGATCAGCTTCCAGATCTCTCAAATCCCAATTTGCTAATTGAGAACCCATGGGGCGGCACGGTTGTGTGCATGGAGTTTGCATGTTCTCCCCGTGCTTGGTGGGTTTCCTCCGGGTACTCCGGTTTCCTCCAACAGTCCAAAGACCTGCAGTTTAGACTAACTGGTGTTCCCAAATTGCTCGGAGTGTGTGAATAAGTGTATGAGTGTTTGTATGTCTGTGTGCCCTGCGATGGATTGGCACCCTGTCCAGGGTGTACCCTGCCCCAAGTCTCCTGGGATGGGCTTGGGCCCACTGCGACCCTGAATACAGGATAAAGTGGTATAGATGATCAGTGAGAGAGAATGAGTGACAACTCATGGACTGCACTGGAGAAACAAGTCAGATACAGAACATGGAGGCACCACCCCACAGCTCACAGTACCCAAAGAAAATGCTACCAATGTCCTGGTGCCAAACATCACAGCACACTGTGATAGGTCTTGTGTATTCATGCCCCTATGGGTCAAAGCTGCGCAGGTGGCGCAAGGGGAACCTACACAATATTGCGCATCAGATTTTGCATTGAATGTCATGGCTGATTGCTGTATGCTGTATGTTGGGGTGTAATGCAATGCAGTAATACTGACTTCCAAAAGTTTCTTTTACCGATGTTGACATAGCTGAACTCCTATATTTGGAAACTAATATGATAATATAAAAATTATATCTGCGTAGTGCAGCACAAATCAATCTTAATGTTTGTTCTATTATATCTTCAAGAATTAGATTTCCAGTTAGGCATTTTGAGCATGCGGTGAATGGAAGACGAATGTATGGGTATGATTTCAATTTGTGCCTTAGTATGCTGTATGAGCCAGGCTGAAACGCAGAAAATGACTAAGCATCCATTTGCATTGAAAGACAAACAGGAAATGAGATTTTACTGCTGATAAATGAGTTAAGTTATAGAGCACTTGAGTGTGAATAAATAAACAGAAAAAGAGTAAAAACAACCAAAAGAGCTACAGAGTCAGTTTTCCCTGGTTTGTTCTTTTTTTTTTGTTTTTATGTTTTTTTGGATCAAAATAGGCATTTAATAAATTGTACTGAAAAATTTGTTAGTGAATTTCGTGACAAACCGCACGCCACATATCACGCACCACTGCACATGTTAGATGTCAGTCAGGTGGTACAGTTTGCACTCAATTAAACATTTCCATTGAATCATTGAGCAGGGCTCTTATAATGAGTGACTTGGAAAATGTGCAATTAGTTGAAAGCACAGTAATGGAAAGCATCCAGAATATGCATACATACATAACCTTAATGACCCGAGACTAATGCTGGTTTGTACTAGTGAAAGTGTGGTCTAGCCAAGCTGGTAAGTAAAAGACAAATTGCACCATAATAACATAAATAAATGGAGTATGTTTTGTTCTGACACGTGCGGCTATAATAACCTGAAACATATTGTATATTCTGCTTTACAAATCTGATGAAATGTTTCTGATTTATTTCACAGTTATTTGACTGTAAATAATATAATCACTGATAAAGCCTTATGCAGAGGAGCATACCGCTTATGAGACCCTGATTTGTGGTCAATGAGTGTGCATGTACTGAACAGGGACTAGTGAGTACATTGGGTATTTGGCAACATGAACTTCTTATTAATACTTTATGTTGTAGTTTAATCTCCATCCCTCATATATGAATCATTCATATAATCTGTCTGTCTTTCTCATCTCCAGTTGGTGCAAAATGCTTGGCGTTTAACTGGAATTTGCAGAAAGGAGCATATTACATATAATATCCTCTCCCTCCTTCGGCTGCCAGTGCATTTTAGAGTTGATTTTAAGATTTTGAGGTTTGTTTTTAAGGCTTTAAACTGTGTGATCGAGCGCTGAGCTTTTGCTTAGTGTCCTTTAAAGGTGCCTAGGTAAGGATTTAAACACTGAGGTGTCATTGATATGTGACATACAGTATGTTGATATTTGATATACAGTATGCGTTTGTCTGGAAAAAGTCCAGCCATTGTTAACATAATAAGAGTGGTTTGCGCAACATCAATGTAATTCGCCAGCCAAGGAGAACTGGACTCGAATGCAAATGTGTGAGCAATGAAAGCTTTACTCTACTAGTCAGTGAGGTGGTAGACATTGTAGTGTGAGCATGTGTACCATTGTATGGCCATTGTATTCAAAATAGACAGGTGGCAGGTAGAGCAATAAATCTACATAAGATTTTTTTTTTTTTTTGAAGTTTTTGTTGAAATTCCTTTATGCAACTATTCTGATGATTCAGGATGGTTTCAGGGATGATGCAATACGTGCAGCTCAAATGCACAATGTGGCACAAACACATCAAAGATGGTTGAGAATCTTTTGAAAGTAATCCATGTCCTGGAAGTCCTGTAACAAGCAGCGTACCTGAGAATGTTGAACATGTATGTACTCTAGTGATAAAAACTACAAATCGCAGTGAATGATGGTGCAAGATCTAAAAGTGTAATTAGGACTTTATTACATGCCATACAGACCTTGTATGCTTGATTACTGCCCTTTTATCTGTTTATCATATCTTTTTAAATTTACCTATACAGTATGTATGGTTTATCTTTATTGTGTGAGGAACTTTGTATGAATAAAGATTGATTGAATGGTTGATATTATATGATTACTAAAATCATTGTAACACCCTAACTGTGCTCCCAAAACACCATCTTAACACAGTGTAGAATATATAAAGTAATAGTAATAAACAAATTAATGCTCTTAATTTCAAGAGTACATAACCCTGTTTCATTGAGGAAGGCAGAAGCATATAGTACAAAAAAAGAAAAGACTAACTTACACTTAAATAATGCCTATTATAAGGCTTTTTATGCTAGTTATGCCTAGGAAAAAGCTACACTAAAGTAATGTCTATACAAACAGTTCTTAAATTAGATAGAGCTCAATTTCACATTGAGCACAGTATTTCATAGTGTTTCTACTGTAAACGAAAACTTTTCAAATGTAAGTAATTGCATCATAATAAAGGTCACACATATTGTATTGCCTGGTATCATAGCTATCATAATAATAATAATACAAAGAAAAAAATAAAGCACTTATAAAGCTGTTAAAGCTTTATTGCATAACTGAAATAATAACTGCAGTATTAACTATTTATACTGTATGCTCATTTCTTAACTTTGAATTAAAATGTAAAAACATACTTCCATACCGGTGTTACCTTATTATATCAATTTCATCTGACGTAACTAATAAGAATCATGTTACAAGTGGCTACAAGTGGCACTATTTATTTGCTGCCACATGGCCCCTTATGCATGCCTGCCATAAGGAGAATCTCAAAACATCTGGGAACATTTGTGTGTTTAGTTTCATAGATATTTTTTCTATTGTCCATAAAATGAAGATACAGTATGACAGGAAAAGCAGATAAAGAATTACATTTAATTATATTCCTATAAAACAAGGAGAGATCATTGCAAAGGAGTAACAGTATATCATGACAGTCAACCACTTTGAATTTATATTCCAGTCATGGAATGCTCAGTTTAAAGTACCCAAAAATGTGAAAAGTTTGCTTTCATATTTAAAAAAATATGGAAGTATATAAAGTTCATCCAACTAAAAATCTGTTTATTTTATTCACAGTGCCCAGGTAAGATTTATTCAGGTAAAATTCTTTTCAAACTTTTGAAAGGTGTGCAGTAAACACTCTCAAGTGCTCTTGAGAACTCTCTGCTCTTGCCATCAGCACTGTGCTGTTTTGGGAACACCGTGTCTTCAGAAAAAAAGTAATTTCTCCCTTATTTGCCTACCTCTCTGATCTGTCTCGGGGAAAGAACAAACTTTCCGTTCAGTTACGAAGCGAGTAAGCTCCTTAAGCCTGAGCCTGACGTGGGTGGACAGGTGGGACTGGCTCTTCGCATACCCAGAGAAGCTGAAGGACAAATATAAGAATGTGGATTCTGTAGATACCTCCATTTAAATTCCCTGCTACTTCTCTTCACTTTGTATGAAAAGCAGGGCTTCTCTACAATGCAGAGCCTCATGAGGCGCAGTGCAGCAGGACAGATAAAAGGCCTTAGCTTTTCCATAGTAGGGGGTGAAATGACAAATATTAGGACTATTGCTGTATCATCCTTAAGATTACTGTCAAATATGTTCCATGATGTCAGAATATAAGTGTAGGTGGTACAGGCATAAAAATGGAAGCATTTGATTTTCTATAAGGTTGGTGAGACTAGAACCTTTATTTGGATAATTCACAGGGTATCATTTAATCCATAATTAGTTGATAGATGCACAGTAATGTATCATAGATAAGACCACATGTCCTTACAGGAGGCAACTGTGGCTGCTAGGTTCTTGGCTAGACAAAATTCATTTGGTAATTTTATAATTCAATTAAAAAGAATCATGTATAAAATCTGATAGAGATTTTAATCCTACAGGACTGAATGAAATATGTTTTTATGACTGCAGTTTAAGTGTACTCAGTGAAATAAGTCAGATTATTTATTAACAGATACATTGGAAGATATTTTATCCCTAATGAGTAAGGCTGCAATGGTCACACATTTTCATCAATAAATGGGCAACATTGATGCAATAATATTACTTCAAATTCTGATCAATACAGTCTGGACAGTTGAAATGGGAACAATCAGGATTGTTGTGGCTATTGGCAATAAATATTGCAAATTGAATGTTAGCTCGCTGAAATGTACTGTATTGTCTTCATACTTTATATAAGGATCGATGTGACCTTGTGAACCAGTCCCTCAACACAACCAAATATAGGGGAGTGGTAACCTTTTACTGTATTTGTTAAAATGCCTGCTAGAATAACTGATTTACTGATGCCTTCAAACACAGACATAAGACCTTTTTCATATACATTAAATGAACACGAATTGATCATAAAACATCAACAGAAAAGACTGTTACAATAAATGTGTTACTGTACTCCTGTTTCAGCTTTTACTGGCTTCAAATTAGCTTGTAGGTGCTTTGCACGAGTGATTGTTGGCCAAGTAGACAACAAAAGATTTCCTGTAGTATTTCAAGAGTGTCTCCTAAAATGGGGTATACGTGAAGAAGAGAGAGAGGAAGAGAGAGAGAGAGAGAGAGAGAGAGAGAGAGGGATTAGATACAACTAGATTAGTATAATGATAGTGATCTAGGGTAATTACTCTAGAAGAAATTTTTTTCTTTGTGAAATTATTAGGAAGACTGCTTCATGTGTCGAGAAATGTCTGTGTGTGTGTGCATGCATGCTAAAGGCAGCTATTTCCTGTAATTAATCTCCTCTTGTGTCTCACTGCATGCATAGAAAACCTGCTTATAAATAGAAAATAGAAACTACTGCATAAAATTGAGACCAACAACTAAAACACCTATAAAATTGTTGTTAATACACAGCGGTCAAATGCTGACGTCTTGATATAATATTACAAAACCAGGCGTTTGCTTGAAGTGTCTCTGCAATGCTTGCAGTGTTGAAAGGGCAGTGAATAGAACAGTGTGTCGACTTTAATTATGGAAGCAACATAATACAATACAGAGCACATTTGATTGAAAGCTTCCTTTGATGTCTCTATATTAGCCGCTGTTTCATGTGCAAAGCAGGGGTTTTGTGTCCTCACTTTATATTCTCATTCGACACAAACACAAACACAAAGGGACACAGGTGCACACAGATCTGATGATTATGGCAAAAACTTTGTGCTTTTAGCAGATGCCAGGTAGTTTACCCTACAGAATCCTGAACTTGTTGTCCTTGATGTTGCGAATTAAAATTCACCACTGACACTGGATCAGAATTATTATAACTGCATGGGACACGCAACGTAACATGAGCTGAGTAATGCTCTAATTGTAATTTCAAGGTGAACAGCTAATGAGGACCTTCCACTATAATACATTTGTATCCAGTATACATTAGAATAATAAAATTGTAAAAATGAATGAATTAATTATATGTATTAACTTCCCGAGGCCAGACTCTACTGTTGTGTACATTGCGTTTACTCCTCACTGCTTCTTTTTTATAACTATGAATTTAGTCATTGTCTTCACACAAGTTGAAGAATTATAACTAATGATCCTCTTATAAAGATCAGACAAGGAGGTATTTTGGAGAAAATTTAATGTCCTCATTTGAGGACATTCAGGCTAACAATTTGCTATGTCTTATAAATTGTCAGGTACAGTATAGTGTGAAAGATTATTTAAAAAATAAACTATGGCAAGACTTACTTTAAAACTGTAAAAAGAAAATTGTGACTAGAAAAACAACAACAACAACAACAACAACAAAGAAGATGAAGCAAAGAAAGAAAAAGGTTTAATCCGAGTGTATCTAATAAAGCAATCTGCAATCTAATCAAATATTTAAATATAAGAAAATACAGTGCTAATATAAAGTTTTCAAACCTCTTCAAGTTTTCCACATTTTGTTACAATACACACTCATTTTAAAATAAATAAACTGTCCATGATCTCAATCTGCACAGTATGGCAGCAAGTCAAATACAAATCAAGTGCTAGAAATATGGAAAAGAAACAATAATAACACATCAAATAACTTATTGATTTGAAGCTAGTTTAAGATCTTGAAGAATAGTGAGTTTGATTGATTGGTGATTCTGTGAGTGTGTGTATGTGTGTGTGTGTGTGTGTGTGTGTGTGTGCGCGCGCGCGCGCGCGCGCGTGTGTGTGTGTGTGTGTGTGTGTGTGTGTGTAAATAAATAAATAAATAAATAAATACTTGTGTGTATAGTATACGATACAAACAGTTCTTTAACATCATATTCATAGGAGATAGAAACATACTGAGAAAAGCAAGAGTCTTTGTACTTTATCTTTATGCTTTTTACATACATGCAGATCGTATTTCTTTCTCCTGAAATATAGTATTAACAATACAAGACATTTAGTTCTTATAAAAGATGCATGTCTATAAAATGACAGACCAAAGAAAATCACAACAAGCTTGTTTATCATGAAACCCACGATTTTTATTCCTTAGGCACCTAGTAACCCTAATAAGTGAAAAGGACCTGGATCATGCACACTTCAGCCTGCTGCAGGAGAACAACATTCAGAAAACACTTCTGTGACTTCTGTGTGTGTGTATGTGTATGTGTATGTGTGTAGGTGTAAGCCTTAAAACTCCCAGGTGGCTGGATGATGGAGTATTATGACAGGTACTAAATAATAGCCTGCGTGCTAAAGAAGAAGAAGGACTTATCTGTAACTGTAAACAGTGTAATCTTCACACCTTGTTATTTCTCTTGTGTGAATGTGTGATGGATCTCCCACTTAAGGTGGTGTCTCTGTTCACACTCCAGATGAATCTGGACATGGATGTAGAGCATACCTAGACACAAGGGAACACTGGAAAAGAATTGTGGCCTTATCACAAAATAAATAAGAGATAAAGGACCTGCATGAACAGAATTGACTGGACAGTATTTTATTTTAGAAATGGATGTTGTGTTCATCCAAGTACTAAACATCGCAAAACAATGTATTGACCTTTAAAAAGGTCTTGGAGAAAAAAAACATCTATTACTAAACACCCAGCACTATAAAAAGCAAACATGCAAAAATCTTTCATAATCTGTGCACAAAAAGGCACATTTTTATGCGCAATCAAAAACTAGAAAGCCTGACAACACAGCTGTATTGTATGCAGAGTATGTGTCCACATGGTAGAACTAACAGTGAAACAGTGAAATGTCTGCTTTTGATTTCCTACATTCCAATTTATTTTTTAACCCTTTTTTTCAGCGTGCTTCATTAATGAGGATGTATTATTTTGATCATGAGAAGATCCTTTCCTCCTCTACACTTTAGTCCATTACTTAGGTTACCATTGGTTACAAACATTTTTGGTTCCTGTAGTATATATTCCTTTGCAAATTCTTTCTTTGATATTCTTTCTGCAGATGAGGGGTTTATATAGTATCTTGTAATACATTCATTCTTCCATCCATCTAGGAGCCTCTGGAGGCCAATGGAGACCAATAGTGACCATTGTATTTATTCCCATTTTTACTAGAACCTCTGGTTAACATTCACACGCACATTCCACACTATAGGCAATTAGCCTAATCTGAATGTCTTTGGACTGTGGAAGGAAACCCACCAAGCACAGGGAGAAAATGGAAACTCCATGCACACAGACCCCGAGGCGGGAATCAAACCCAGGCCCTGGAGGTGCGAGGCGACAGTGCTAATCACTAAGCCACCATCAGTCTTAACCTCTTGTTACAGTATATGGCATCTTTATTTCTGCTCTTGAAATGTGGCTTGAGATTGAGTAGTCTGAAAGCTGGGTCATACAGTACTTTTTGATACCAAATTCAGTCTCCACACGTGAAATAGACATTGATAGCTATTAACTTTTAAAAATATTATTCTATCAAGGCAAATCCAGGCAACAAGAAATATCTGACAGACATATACTCTGATATTTCTCACACTTGGAAGGGCCAAAGGGTAGGTTCAAACCAAAGGTTTGTTATTTGTAAATATTAGGCTAATAAAAGCTGAAATTCTAATCTTTCAACTCAGTCAGATTTTGATATCAACCTGAAATTCTGCATAGCAAAAACACCTTGCTATGCAATTGTTTTACACCTTGCTATTCTAAAACATTAAGAAATATGGAAATTGTGTGTGTTTCTTTTTAAATGGCAGTACTCATTATTATGTCATAATAAATATTAGTATGGAGACCATGAAGGATAAAATATAGGTAGTGTTTGTAGCATTTGATTTTTTTTTTTAGTTTAGATAAAATTAGACATAACAGTCACTTATTAATGACAATGCTGATATTCTGCATATTATCTGTATATTATCTATTATAATATTGACTAATTCACCAGTAGCATCATAATTCTACCCTATCTAAGCATCTAGTCTAAATCAGTCTACCATATTCTGGGACCTACAAGGTACATGGAATGTGTGTCATGGCCCCTGTGTACATGTGTGTTAAGTGTAGGCTTGGAGCAAATGGGAGCTCCATGGCAATGAAGGTGCACATGGAGCAAACAAACACATACTGCAGAAGCAACAATTCCATGGGGTCATGGAATAATATTCTCAAAATACACCATGTCTGTAGATCATTTCTTACAATTGTGGAAATTGAACTTCAGTCAGTAGGGGGTATATTTTAACCATATTAAATCCATATGCTATATAGATAAAGAATGTTTATGAAAATAAAATAAGTAATATTTGTGTCAGACTTCACTACTGTGCAAATGTAGCCCCTGACTGAGGATTATGCTCTGCACTAAGAAACTCTCTCTCTCTCTCTCTCTCTCTCACACACACACACACACACACACACACACACACGCGCGCGCGCGCGCGCGC
>QMIH01001779.1:0-40140 GCA_003987875.1 Clarias batrachus | reverse complement strand
CCCTGACTGAGGATTATGCTCTGCACTAAGAAACTCTCTCTCTCTCTCTCTCTCTCTCACACACACACACACACACACACACACACACACACACACACACACACACACACACACACATATAATGGCATCTGTCAAGAGGTAGAATATATTAGGCTGCAAGTGAACAGGCAGTTCTCCCCCAAATCTGTTGGAAATAGAGAAAATGGGTAAGTGTAAGGACCTGAGTGACTTTGACAACATCCAGTAATGGCTAGACAGCTTGGTCAGAGCTTTTCTAAAACAGCAGGTCTTGAGTGGTGTTCCCAAAAATGGTCCAAGGAAGGTCAGCCTGTGAGTCATTGTCCCACAAATTGCTGAAACATTTTATGCTGGCAATGATAGAAAGATTTCTAAACACACAATGCATAGCAGGCATATGATTGTTGTCAATGGGGCTGCAGACCAGTTAGAGTGCCCTTGAAGATGCCTGTCCACCACTAAAAACACCTAAAAAAACACCTCACCTTGGACTATTAATCAATGGAAAAAAACGACCTGGTCTGTTGAATCACTTTTTCTTTTACATCATGTGGAGAGCTGAGTGCATGTGTGTTGCCTACCTGGGGAATGGATGGAACCAGGATGTGCTATAGGAAGAAGGCAAGCCAGGAGAGGCAGTGTGATGCTCTGGGCAATATACTACAGGGAAATCTTCTGCCATTTATTTACATGTTCATTTGAAATGAGACACATACAGTACTGTATCACCTACCTAAACAAGATAGGTTCTCTAAGCAAGAACACTTGCAGACCAACCACACTACATTTTCCAGTGGTGGACAATACAATGTAAATGTACATCACTAAATTTCTTTAAGTATCTGTACTTTACTTAAGTGTTTCTATTTTAGCTGGCTTTTTTACTCAAACTAAATTAAAATGTCATACTTTCTATTCCACTAAATTATGTAACATTGGTTCTTCTATCTTTGAAGAATGGGTAAAAAAAAAAAAAAAATCCAAAACAAAGCACAGCAAATATGCCAATTATAGTGTAACACACTATGTTTTGGCTAATTTATTTTGACCTGTTGGTTGCACCTATTATTTGAAGCTACCTGGCAAACACAGAATATGACTGTTACAATAGCACAGCAGCCTACAATACTGACACCACCTGGAAAAATGACATAAGAAAGTCCTGACTCTAACTCACCACTCAATGCCCTTATATTATATTTAAAAAATCAGCAGACATTCTCCCCTCTACAGCAACTGAACAGAAGTGGAAGGTGTCCACGGGTATCTACATCTCCGAGGCTGTGTCCTGTCACCATAACGCTTCTAGAAAAGCATCTTTACTGCCTGAGAAGACTAAAAAAAATAGTCAATCTATCTCCCCAGATACTAGAAAGCTTTTGTTGTTTCACCACTGAGAGCATTCTGACAAACTCTATCACCGTCTGATATGGCAGCTCCATGCTGTCAGGTAAGGAAAGCCCCGTAAGGGGTGGTGAATATCGCTCAGCACATCAATGGCCCCCAACTACCAGCCATTGAACACCTTCCCCACAGTAGATGTCTTCGCAGAGCACACAGCATCATCAGAGAATCCTCCCACCAATGTTACAAGCGTTTTGGCCTCTTTCCATCCAAAACAAGTAAAAAAACAAACATTTGCACCAGAACAGGCAGATTGAGGTCTAGCTTCTTTCTCTCAACCATAACACTTCTAAACTGTACACTACATCACTAAACCATGTAAACCACTGATACCTGTATTACTCTGTACTACCCCCCTCCTATCTATCTATCTATCTATCTATCTATCTATCTATCTATCTATCTATCTATCTATCTATCTATCTATCTATCTATCTATCTATCTATCTATGGTCAGATGATAGAGCTTTTCTATCTATCATTCACAATCCACTGCCTGTGGTCATAGGCAACAATCCAATATCTCCATATATCTACAGTCATGTTCAAAAGTTAGGACCTACTCTTAATTCTGTCTTTTGTGTAAAAACAACAACTTTTTTCACCATGCTATTATTGATTTAACAAGAAAAAGAAAAAAAATGTGAACAAGTACTCCCTCCGTGTACTGCTTCCACATGATTTAAGAAAGTAAGTTGTATCAAGTTGCTGTTAATCATCACCCCTTGATTAGCTAATCATTTGCAGGTGTGCAGAAGTTTTGGCAGTTTGCTGGTCTGAGGCATTCAGATGTGTGTTAAAAGAATGCCAAGTGGAAAAGATATTAGCAATGGCATAAGAGAAGCAGTTTTTGCTGCAAATCAGTCTGGAAAGGGTTATAAAATCATTTCCAAACAATTGGATTTCCACATTCTGAAGTGAGGAAGACTATTCACAAATTAATGCCCCCAATGCTCAAAGAAATCCCACAAGAGCTAAATCTCCCTACATGCCTGGACACCTTGCAGTCAATAAGTTGACCATGAACTCCTCTGTATAAGAGAACATTCTAGAGGCAAATGTGATGCCATCCGTATGACAGCTAAAGCTTGGTCTAAAATGGGTCATGCAACAGGACAATGATTTGAAGCAGACCAGTAAATCTATACCAGAATGGCTGAAAATCTCAATGAATTGAAGCAAAGTTGTAAGGCCAGATGATTTTAATTGTATTTTTGCACAAAAACACATTTTATTAAAAGAGGCGGTACTAACTTTTGAATGAACGTTTCACATTCCAAGAAAACTTTATTTTAAACTGATTTTAGTTAATTTTTTCTTTTTCATTTCTTTCTACAGAAATCATGGTGGCCATGTGCAGAGATGGTAACGTAAAATTTTAAATAAATCTTAACACAAAAGTGGACAAGCAAAACTAACAACACTTGAGTAATTCCATGAAGATAGTATATTCCATAAAGTTTATTTCTAAGCATTAAACTAGTAGTGAGGGGGCTGGAGGATATAAATGAATGTCAGGGGAGGCATCCAAATAACCATTTGTTACTTTATGAGGTGGAAAACACTAAAGACACTCAATTCGAATCAATAATGTATGTGACTTGGTAGGAGGACTGACACAAAAAGCAAAAGCAGTGGTAATGTATGGGCAGCATTTTTTGACCCCACTGTATCATGATTGAGACCACGGAGCAGTTCTTAGCTAGGCTAACTGAAATGCTAATCTCTCTATCCAGATGCTATTTCTGCATTCTCTATGTTATAGCATTAATCTCCCTTGACTTGTTGCAGAATGACACTGTCTGATTTTTCTCAGACACTGCACCAGCTACAGTATATGAGCGTGAAAGAAGCACTGAAACATTTATGTGTCAAAAATGATCCAGTGATTAATTTATTTTGGGCAGCACTGTTCATTGTTTGGCATCAGCACAAATAACTTTCAAGAGAACAGTTTCCGACTGAAATCGATAAAGCTATGAAATTAAATTCAGTATTCAGTCCCCTGACAACACTCGTCTGAAATGGAGGACAGCTAGAGTAAAAGAAATGATGCAGTATGAATCTGCAAAATGCTTCGTCTCTCTTCACTGACAATATCCAAATAATGTGGATATTATCAAGTATACTTTCAGTCATGCATTTGTACAGTAAGAGTAAAGCATTAATATGGTGGTTATGTTGTGGTAATTTAATACTTAAACAAGGATATTAAAAATATCTACTTGCTAATTAGTATTTGGATAGATTTGAAAAATGATATTTATCCAGTGTTGTTCCTTTAAGGACTTCTATATAGTATGGCAGCTTAATTGATTGAGATAGAAGACTAGTCTCAAGAGGAACATCATGGTTGTACTCTGATTGCCTGTGCCACGGGGGGAAACCCAGCATGGGAGAGATTCATTGGCAACCAGCTGTGTACATGGCTGTCAGTAGTGTGTCTGCAGATCTCATGAAGAGGAATAAATCAGGCTTCAAGGCTGAACATGATGGTGAAGTAACCATTTCCCTCAAGCACTTCATTTAGCGAATCGAATAATTAAAACTTGTTTGAATGTTTGAAATGCAGTTGCCTCACAAAACTACATAAGTAAAAACAAGGAAGCTACTTTGGTGCTGTTAACAGACTACTGTAAATACGTGGCGGACTGTATGACTGTGCTCTAAAGCCATTAAACCACAGTGTCTTTCTGCACCCTTGCCCCCCACTGGTCTTATGTTAGCAGCACAGCACCGACGTTTGACATCATGCGGAGTGGCACAGGAGCAGAGGCACAACAGGAGTGCAGAGCGTGTTTTGTCCTGATCAGAGAGAATTCAGAACTACACATCCGCCCCCCCAACCCTCTCACCCCCCTGCCCCCCAGCCAACACACTGATTTATTCTTAGACATGTTTAGGACAAGCACACATTCACTTATAGTATTTGTGACGCATTTTTATCAGCAACACGAGTTTTTAATATAAAGTCTTTTTGTTTGTTCCATGCTTTTACAGTATATGTTTTAGATTGTGTTATAAATCTATTATTTACAGGTACATATTTATACAGTATAGATGTCATCATTTTAAAATTAGATTTATACTTTTGCCTCATGAGCTACAGAACAGAGTTCCCAGGGAGTCAATATAAAAATCACTTCCCCATTAGTCACTTAATGAGTACCTTATGGATTATTAACCTGCAGTCAAAGAAAATATAAAGTAACACAGTATCTGTCATTAATGTAATATATGCATTGGAGATAAAGGTAAATATGATAATTAAGTCAATTTGTCCTTATTTGCTGCATGCCTCCCACTGGTAGTAACATGATCTAAAAATGATAGTTTAACATGTTCTAAGATGATTTATACACTGGACACTTTAGCTGGCTTCCCTCGTAATGATCCCTTTTAGCATGTGAAGCTTTGGATTTCCCATGTGGGACATTATTATTTGATACCCCTATGTCATGAGCTAGACTTCCCATGATAATGACATGTCTCATTAAGTCCATTTAGTGTAAGTGTTGTTGAAAAGAACAGAAAAATAAGAGATGTGATAAAAATAGGCTTTATCATAATGAAAAAACAACTACGGAAAAGGTGAAGCCTCACTGTGAGAGATGTTTGAGTGGGTGGATTCAGGTGCAGTGAGCAGAGAGAGAGAGAGAGAGAGAGAGAGAGAGAGAGAGAGAGATGATGCTGATGATGATGCTGTTCCTTCACTGGACCTTCACTGCAGAACAGCCAGATCCAGGTTGCCCACTCAGGCTGAATAATTTCTGCTATGTGTGTGTGTGTGTGAGAGAGAGAGAGAAAGAGAGAAAGAGAGAGGTGAAACCCAGATAGGAAAATAATGAGAGAGCAGCAGCTTGGAGAAAATTGTGCACTGAATGAGGCCTTTCTTGTTGGGAAAATAGTGCTTAGGAGCACTAAGCAGCCATGGGGTGAAAATAAACAGGCGAGGCAATCCTGCCATTTCAACAGTATTGATTATTGTAATTAAAGCATACGGGAGCCCTGTAACATACAGTTTAATGAGTGGCTGGTGAAACCCATTATTTAAACAGAAGCCTTCTCCTCTATCTTTTGCTCAAAGATTTTCAGCAAGAACTAATCAGTGACTTTTTCTCAATTGTACCTCCTAATACCCGGCATACAAAAGCGCACTTATGTACTAATTTGCCCAATGTTTATATTAATCATGACGCTAGGCCAATTACTGTATCGTAAATCATGATTCAGTGAGAATAACATACAAATACTTTATTTCTGTCTGGTCTACATAATGAGGTTAATAGAATTATGTGTGACATTATAGCATGGGGTGTATTCAACCATGATTGAACATTTGTTTTGTTTTATCAAATTGTGTGATAGACAGCACTAGTGACACATTGAGACATCCTCACTGTGAATATATTTTACTCTGCAGAAATGAAAGGCTACAGCTCTTAGACAAGACATGGTGGGATAAATTGTATCTTGACAGGACTAGTGTAAAGGACATTTCTAAAAAAGTGGTTAATTAGGAGTGTAGCATGTGGAGGAAAAAACTAAATTAAAGCAAACGTGAATAAAGAATTCGAAGAAAGTCAGGAAAACATGCTAGAAAGTGCTTGACAAATACATATATCCTTACAGAGGAATCAGATTTTCTTGTTGACACACATGTTCTGTATAACCTCCTCTGACCAACTAAATCCCTATAATCACAGATCTGGCACTGTGACTGTAGGGATGCTGATGTCAGGATAATGAGAAAAACCCATGTCTCATATGGAGCTGCTAGTCAATATGGCACATCGCTCCATTAATCTGGATCAGTTCAGGGACACTCAGATTTACAGATATCCATATCTACACATCAGTTCCACATGAAACTGGATTGTCTATCAAGTTTTTAAGTTTTCATTTGAAGCCTGAGAACGCAAAGATTCCCAGATTAATTTTTCAAAGTCAGACCGAAGTCACTGCTTTACAGAAAAGGCTTATTTTTTTTCGGAGTAATCCTTTACAGCTCAGCTGTCTCATTTTTGCTTCAAAGGCAATGGAAAAAAGTCAGCACGATACGAATGTGGCTCGGTTTATAGGAACAATTTGTGCTTTTCTGCTAGACAGGGCAGGAAATCCATATCATACCCTGGTCAAGCATCCCTTTTTTAAAAATCACATTATAGTATATACTGTAGTATGTAAAAGTAGAAGTGAGCTTACGTGGCTGGGAACTAGGGAAGGGCATGAACACTCTCTCCCTCACTCACTCATGGTCTATGCCACTTTATCCTGTATTCAGGGTCGCGGGGGTCCTTGAGCCTTATTTCCCAGAAGACTTAGGGCATGAGGCAGGGTACACACAGTGCACACACTATGGGCAGTTTGGGAACAACAATTAACATAATATGCAGGTCTATGGACTGTGGGAGGGAACCGGAGTACCCGGAGGAAACCCACCAAGCACAGGTAGAACATGCAAACAGAGACAGGAATCGAGCCTGGCTGGGAATCGAACCCAGACCCCAAACGGTGCTTGGCCAGGTGACTACACCACCTTGCTGCCAGTGCATAAATAATTTCATATAATTTATAGATTATGCACTCACTAGCCATTTCACTACATACACCTTGCTAGAACTGGGAAGGACCCATTTTACCTTCAGGACTGCTTTATTCTTTTGTAGCATAAATTCAACTAAGTGCTGTAAACATCCCTTAAACCTTCTGGTCCATACAGTATTAATGAGATACCATCACACAGTTGCTTCATTTGTCAACTGCACATCCAACTATCTCACTAGACTGCAGTAATTCTAGCTCTACCTATTTCATCCAAGGTCCCCTTGCATGAGTGTAACCCAGTTCAGCCTGGGTAATTGGCTATGGAACAGGTCACTTGACATTGGAAATATTACCAAAATGTGTGATCAATACGATACAGTATCATCTAATGGAAAAGCAATAAAACACTCCCAGATGCACTTACCCGCACAGCGTTTCACAGATGAATTGTGCGCTGAATGAACACTGTGGATATCTGTCTGGGACGTGTTGTTGAATATTTGCAAGGTTTAAGGACTTCATTTCATATCAAAACAATATTACCCTTGGGGTGTAGGGCACGTTTGTATGTACAAGCTTTTCTCCTTTAATTAAAAAACTTGTTTGGTGTCTCTTGCTCTGTTAGGTTTTTAATAGATTCCTGTAGTGGGTCTGCTTTCATTTCTTATTTTCTTTCCTGTGATGCTCTGTAAACAGAGCAAATAAAACATATTAAAATTAATGTTTTTGTTTTAGTAAAGGCTAGTTTTATGACCTTCCATTTACTTTTTTAAAATTATTATTTACTATTTAGGATTTATGAACTATTTATGTGACCAGATTGATAAACATGGCTTCTGTATGTACCATATTTGAGTTATTATAGACTAAATATTTCCAATATGATAAATATTACATGGAGTTTAATCCTACTGTATGAAGAAAGATTTTGGTATCTTATTGTATCTTTGATACTGTATTTGATATTTGCTATCTTATTGTTTTCACTCTGCTTCACCCTACAAATCCTTGAGCTGCCTGTCAAGGCCTTGGTTTTCTCAGTTTTATTGGTGGAATAGGAAGTGACATGGCTGATGTGCTTGAGCATCCATCTCCTACAGCACCCACAGGCTTGACTGATCAATGAAAAGCATATGTTCTACAAAGCATGTTCTCCAATTTCCTTACAATACTTCTTAAAACGCACAACCCTTTTTTTTCAGAAGGACATCTACACTTTGCATTTTCAAATAATATCATTGTCTAATAAACAATATAAGAATTTTATTATTAATAGCCACATTCTTATTCAGATTGTATTTACGCAGTTGTTTGCATAAGTATGTATAATAAGATAAAGCGTATTTACAGAATTTTAGTAGGCAGTAGAAATTCTGGCTATGTTTAATAGGAGACAGTAGAAATCATGGCTATGTTTAATAGTGAAAGTAAGAAAATTTCCACATGCACAATGTGATGACAACTTACAGGACTAAGCAGCTGTGTGTCCATAAGAAAACAACTCATTAGTTAGGCTAATTGGGAAAAACAATGCTTCAGTGTGCTAGGGAGCATAAAGATTGGACTTTGGAGCAAGTGAAAAAGGTAATGTGCTCTCTGAGTCCAAAGTAACCGTATTTCCGAACGATGGGAGTGTTAGGGTAAATTGGAAGTGCACGAAGCGATGCGCCCATAATGCATAGTGCCCACTGTACAAGCCTCTGGAGGCCAGGCTATGATCTGGGCTTGGTTCTGTTGGTCACGTCTGGGCTCAGCAACATTAGGTGGCAATAAAATAAGGTCAGCTAACCAACTGAACGTACTGAATGAGCAGGTTATCCCATTAAGGGACTTTTTTTCTTCCCTGGTGGCACAGGCATATTCAAGCACTCAAATTGTGAAAGTGGTCATAGGAGCATGAGGAATCATTTTCACACATGAATTGGCCACCAAATTGTCTGCTGTAGTTAAAGCTAAAGGCGGCCAAATATAATCTTAGAGTGTGATATATCTGGCCAGTCAGTGTATATAGTGTATATACAATAACTGTTTATATTGTGCATAAAACCAAATATTAATACCTTGCATTTCCTGGAGGAGATATTCTGTTCTGAACTAATAGAAAAGAAAAGAAAAGTTACATAAGTGAAATATGGATTATGCAGGTATGTGTAAGTGGTCAGATATGAAGCTGAACAGCACAAAACATGGGATCTCAATTTATTTAAATGAGAACTAACAATAAAAGAGAACCAAATAAATGTATTAGTGGGCCAAAATAACCCAAATAATGTCTGTGGTAGTAGAATAAAAAAGAAGTTGAGTGATCAGATGAGGCTGAGGAGTTGTCAGAACCAGAATTTACCATCATGATGATTTCTACCTCTGGCTTCTCCCCCAGTGTTTACATGGTTTGTGATGCATAGTTGTAAGGTTAATATTGAAAGAAAAATAAGTTCACACCTACGTTAGCTTCAACTTTTTGCCACAGATACAAAGCACTTAATAGATACAAATAACAGCTTTGCATTATACTTCTTAAGTAATGTATATACATACAGTATGTGATTGTCTAATCCACTATAATTGCTTGTAAATAGAAGGGTGATTAATATAAGTGCTCAGAGGGTGTTTAATGAGTGTAAAGACAGAACTGTTCTCTGATCCTTTCACTTGGCAAAGTGATCTGTCTAAAGAATATGATTCTCTACATAATTATGGCAGCTGTGCCAACTGCTGTCTTATCCTGGTTAAGCTCATTATCAGCAAGCACACAACTGAGACGAAAATAGAAATAAACCACTTCTGGAACACTGGCATAAAAAATCTCTTCATATTAATTACATGAAGCTGAACTTAACCTTGATTTCTGTGACAGCGGTCTTTTATGTTCAGTTGCAAGGCATAGCAGTAACTGAGCCGAGACGGACATTTAAGAGATATTGCAAATAAGATCATCTACCGATGAGCAAAGATAATACTGAATAGGACGCACATCTGCTAGTTGTCAGATTGCATGTAAAAGTGACAATGCAGTGTCTGGAAGTAGGCTTTGTTTTTCTCCCCAAACGATTCACCAGCACAACCAGCTCCACTGTCAGTTCATGACAGAACTGTGCTCAATGCTGTGAAAACTAATCCATCCAAGACTGGCTGAGTCAATGTAGTGAGTGCTTCTGTGTGTGGTGCCAGTCCTAGTCCAAACAATTTTCTTCTTCCACTCTCTTAATTGGTTTTTTCTTTTTTTGTGGTTTTCCATCGAACAAAATAACATTTAATTCGTCCAGGGCCTGTGCTCTTAATGGAGGACTAAATCTGTCTCCTGCTAATTTATACTGCTTTTATCTCAAGAGGTTTATTCAGTCTATGAATAAGGCTTGGGAAACCATTGCCATAGACCTAAAACATGCAGGAGAATATGTGGGAAAAAACTTGATAAGGACTTTCTTCTTCCTGATCATTCATCACATCACAATAACAGCTCAGTTAAATTGCGTGCATGCTTATTTGTGTGTTTTGTGGGGATTGAACAATTTGGCTTAGACCAAGATACCGTTAGTCAACTAGAGCAGAATCATACAGTACATACAGTATCTGACATCCAGAAGGTACTGGCATCATGATCTATGTACATTCTCTCATGTTTCATCACTAATCTTACAACAAATGATGCACTTAGCCAAGGTTAACTATTATTCAGAATTGCAATAATATATAAAAATAATAATGATAAAATTACACCAACAACTTATAATGTCAGTTATTGACACAAATCAGACCTTGGTATTTCTTTACTGGAGATTTCTTTCACGTTTGCTTTTCTTTTGACCTTGCCATTGCACAAGCCTACGCTTCAGCAAATGCTACATTGATTTGGCATGAGAATACATTTCTGTTCTAAAGGTGGTGTTAGTGTTAACAGAGGTGTCAGTGCAGTAGGCAGGTTGATTGGGGGGTGGAGGAGTATAAAGCTAATAGTCTGACAAATTTCCTTAAAGAAAAAAAAATAACATGATATTTACTATATAATTAAAGTCTGAACTCACCCTTTTATGTGCTGTGATTTTTATGCTCTATATGAGCACTATAATTAATGCTTTGTGTTGAAAATACCTAATATTAAAAATATTTTTATGAAAGTCTTACATATAAAAAAATACATACACACACACATATATAGTGATGTACACTGCTGTAAAAAAGACACTGTACTGAAATCGACTTTACAAGGATACACATATACTGTATAATATAAATACATCCCAGTGTCCAAGGAAGGCTTAGAATTTTTTTTAAAGTTTATGCTTATGTAACTTTTTTTTTCATGCAAATCTTTTTAGGCATACTAGCTATAAAAGGTCTCTTTTGTCAACTCTTGAAGCTTTACAGTAAAGTTGGTCATGATACACATCTTAAACATTACTCAACCTGATAGAACACCTTTGAGATGAGTTAGAATGGAGCCTGCGAGCCAGGGCAACTCGTTTACCATCAGTGTCTGATATTACAAATGCACTATTGGAAGAATGGTCAACAATTCCCATAACCACACTCCAAAACATTGTGGAAAGCCTTCCCAGATGAGTTGAAGCTGTTAAAGCTACAAAGGGTGGGCCAATATCATATTAAACCTTACGGATTAAGAATTGGATTTTACTCAAGTTTATAATTTTTTTTTACTCAGAGTAAAAGTAACAGAGTTTTTTTTTTTTTTTTTTTTATCAGCGTGTTGGGATGAGGCATTCTAGCGTAGTTCAAAAAAGATGAGCAAATATAAATCTCAAACTAGTTGTTTTTAACTGAAGGAACACCTTTGCATAATAAAGCTGTTGTCTTTCTTATATTTGAAAATCAAAGTGGTCACTTAAATATGACGTTACGTCCCAGTCTAGTGTCGGGCCGCACAGCAAAAGAATGGTTCAGGGTTCTATTTTAAACTGTATGGAAATGGTGGTATATGGCAGAAAGAACTAGATCCAGTCATTAACTGATGAAATAAAGAGGTATGTATTACTTTACATACACAACACACACACACACACACACAACAGGAGGAGGATCAGATTCAGGGTGGACCCAGGCCAAAATAATAAACAAAATGGTATTAATATTTAGTAGCTAGATTACCTGAAAAAAATAAATAGATACAGGTATACCTTACCTGACTGCCTAAACCAAAAACAGTGAATAAATTCTCTCTTCCCAAAATAAATGGCCAAACCAAACCAAAGGGGCAAAGCAATAATCAAAGTCAATGGGAGACAAAAAGTCCAAACCAGAATACACAACCAAATATCAAAATCCCTAATCACAATCTCTTTCCTCTTTCCCGCGTCTCTCTCCAGTTTATATGGTGGCGCTTGTTGATGACGTCACGCGCAGGGCGGAAGTGCCGTGTGGAAGGTCAGGTAGATGCCGATGTAGAGACAGTCAGAAAACCTGGAGTGGAGTCTGGAGCGGCGCGCGGCCAGGACACGACACACACACGCGAGCGCAACGAAGCATTTATACCAGGGGTGTCCAAATCCAGTCCTGGAGGGCCAGTGACCAGCACAGTTTGGTGCTTCTTCTTCTCAAACACAGCTGATTTAACTAATCTGTTAATTACTAGGTTCAGTGGGTGTGTTTAGGTGTTGGTGAATTACAAACTGTGCTGGTCACTGGCCTTCCAGGACTGGATTTGGACACCCCTGATTTATACAAAGCAGCATATACAAAACATACTTAAGTAAAAGTAAAATTAAAGATTTTAAAAACTACTTTAAAAAGTAGAAGTACACAAAAAAACTACTCAATTACTGTAACGCGAGTAAATGTAATTCGTTACTTTCCACCACTGCATTTGGCAATATACGTACTGTAGTGTGTATATATACAGTAACTAGGCAGGATAAATTATTCAGGCTAAATTACAGATTGTACAGAAAGGAATTAGGAACTCTGAATGCAGTTAGTCCTCGTTTGTGTGAAAGCTGTGTGCGGTTATTGGCGATTCTATCTTTGCATGCGTATAGTTAGATGTGTAAATGGTTATTTACAAGCAAATGCCAAATTGCAGCATATGGCTAAGAAGTCTGTAGCATTATTTTGTGTGACATAATGTGTGACAAACAAAAATACAGATTTTAGCATTTAAGCAAAACTATTTTTTGCATTTCTGGTCATCCTAGCTAGATGATATGCTATGGTAAGGTCAGTGTGCAGATTTTATTGTAGGTATGTCATTTTCACTCATTTCTATTGCTTTTACCGAAATCATTGAAGACAGGGAAACGTTTTATAATGAATATTACTATCTTGTGCATTGTAAATGATTTGAAAAGTGAAGCTAATAGCTCAGGAGACAAGACTTAGCCAAATTTGGGCAAGAAAATATTTAGAAAAAGCTTCATAATGCATAAATAAATACAGAGAGGTAAGAGGTAAGATGGTAAGCAGTCAGTTAACTATCATGTATGAGTTAGTCCTTGTCTGGAGTATTGCTGTTGCTCATGCTGTTCGACTGATCTCTGCTATACTCTTTCTTTCAAGTGCCTCATGCTCCTTGTGTCTGTGTGACAAGCAATATTCAACTTGACCAGTTTCTTCAGTTGAAAGGATTACAAGTCATTTAATAAACTACACTGAAAAACAAAACAAAACAACACATTGGAGTGTGATCTATTCAAGAGATGCATGGCAAAACTTTAAACACGTATAGTCCTAAGTAAATTGAACTATACACATTTATAGTAACGTTTAAATGGCACCAAGGATACTTTCCCTAAAAGAATAACTAGCAACTAAAAATTTGAAAGTACATTCTACTCAAAAGTACATTCTACTCTGAGTACTCAGAGGAAACCCACCAAGCACGGGAAGAACATGCAAACTCCATGCACACATAGACGGGAATCAAGCCTGGCAAATTGCAAAAACTAAATAAGTAAATCCAACATATGGTGTTTGTACAAAAAAAATTCAGCTGATTGATTTCATGCAAGGAAACTGAATTTGACTATACAAACTGCAATGTGACACATCGTCTGACCATTGTCACTACCATTTATTGGCTGTGAAGACGTTAAATAATGCCAGTGGCTAAAAGCACTTACACCAGCCTTGATAAAGACTGACATGTGTGCCAACACACACACATGCACAAACCTCATTAAAACCTGATTAAAGCACACAAAGCTGGTGAATAAAGAAACATTTATCCAAACATTTGATTGTTTTCTATATTTCATAAAAGTACATCCTTAGGCAAGAATTACTGAAAATACCTCATTTGTAACGCTTTGTAAAACGTTGCAATAGGAGGTAAAAAAAATAAAAACATGCTCCCACTATACTATGCAGTTAGTTCAAGTAAACATTAGTTTTTAACTTTAAGTTTTGTGAGCCGCAATTCATTGGCACCCTGTCTAGGATGTATCCCGCCTCAGCCCCGAAGTCTGCTGGGATAGGCTCCAGGGCCCCTGCGACTCTGTACACAGGATAAAGCAATATAGATGATGAGTGAGTAAGTGAGTGAGTTTTGTGAAGTCTTTCAACAAATAAACAAACAAACAAATAACATGAATTTTCACAAATTTATTTTGCAGAACAAGCAATAAATTAATACAAATTAATACACATTTATTTTTTCCCGTGTGTAAAAATTACATAGATTTTGTCATATTTACTGAGCGACTGAATATCTGATGTCAGGGGAACATCAAAACCTAAATGCTCATATTTAAACCAACTGATGACACAGAATTAGTTTTAAAGTCAAGTCACTTACAAAATATGAAGTATTTGCAGTGATTCTACTGGATAGAGGATGGTGGAATTTCTGGCATCCTTGTGGACAAAACAGACTTCTACAATGTACAAGTGTTTAAATTGTGAAATTTTGTCTTTGTCCATTTGTAACAGATTGCTTATATATATTGTCACCATACTGTATGCTAATACTTTAGTATTTTTCAGTGTATTTTTTTCTTTTTTCTTTTCATTCTTTAATAATTGTTTTTTTTCTTTCTTTTATACAGTATCATGAGTATCATGTATCACACATGCGACTCTTATTTTGACACCGAGCATCATTCTCTCACACACACCCCAGCCCCCCACGGCTTCGCAAACACACAGAAACTCTGCTCGTCTCTTATGCGTGTGCGCACGTAATTTGACCCCGGCACACACACACACCCTGACACACGCACAGACGCTCTTTCGCCTTTTCACCCCTCCCTGGCTTCACAAACACACAGAAACTCTGCTCTGTCGCAATTCTTTTCAAAGGTAGGGTGCTGGTTCATTAGTTTTGTTTTGTTTTACTTTACAGCAGTGATTCCCTTAGTATGTTCACGCCAGGTCAGAGAGATTTCTATTTTCCCTGTTAAAGCGGTGTTTCCGTTGTGTGTGTGTTTGTTGTGAAACTTACTTAAGTGATTCCGTTAGTATGCGCTCATGCCAATCTCAGAGAGATGTCTTTTTTCCGTTAAAACGGTGGTTCTGCTGTGTTTATGCGTTTGTTGTGAAACTTAAAAAGTGATTCTGTTAATATGCGCCGATGCCATACTCAGAGAGATTTCTTTTTTCCGGTGTTCCCGTTGTATGTTTGTTGTGAAACTTAAAAAGCGAGGTGGGGTGAGGGAGGAGGAATGTTACTGTGTAAAACGAGGCGAGGGAGGGGCTAATTCCACACACACACACACACACACACACACACACACACATGGCGCCTGCGCGCGCTAACGGAAACACTTAGCGGTCAGGATTTATTTGTACTTTTTTTTTTAAAGGTAAAGTGCAGATTAATTTGTTTTATTTTCATTTTAAAGATTGTATTAATTATTTTTATGTATTTATTTTTGGGAGCTGTAGAATGAATAATTTGAATTTTCATTAGTCCTTATGGGAAATGATGATTTGGTTTACGAGTGTTTTGGAACACGAGCCCACTTCCGGAACGAATTATGCTCGTAATCCAAGGTTCCACTGTACTTTAAAGGGAAATTTTAATTTAGTGTAAAGGGTATTGTAAGGGACCTCCACTAGAGGGCACTGTTCTTGTCTGTGTTTTGTAGTTTTTGTTGATCGACTCAGTTTCCCAGAAGGCACCTCGATCAGCTGATGTGAGAGCTCACCTGAACTGAGGTAGTTCATTAAAGATTCTATAAATAGCAATTTGTTCTGGGAAACTGGGTCGAGCATTGTTTGTAGGTTTACGTTTGTTTGTCTATATGGAAACCTCATAGTCAAGTGGGCATTCCTTTTTGTTTAGTTTTGTTTCTTTGAGTTTCATATTTTAGTTATATGGTTTAACCTGTGTTTTTTAAGAGGGCTCTATTATTGGTTTGCTTTATGTTCTTTGTGTAGATGGATTCATGGAGCTGTCTTGTTCAGTGTTTAGTTAGGCTGTGTCTCCTCCTTTGTAAGTACTGTTCTGTGTATCCCCAGTGTCGGCCTTCTTGTGTAGTTCTTTGTCTGTGGTGTCCCTTATCTGTTTAGATACGTGTAGCCACATGAGTGCTTAGCCGCTAGCAGGGTTAGCCGCTAGTAGGCCTAGGCTGCTAGTAGGGTTAGCCCCTAGTTGGGTTAGCCTCCAGTAGGATAGCCTCTAGTGGGATTGACTGCTAGTGGTTCTGGTCGCTAGTAGGTTAGCCGCTAGTTTGGAATAGCCTCATGTGTGCTTTTCCTCTCGTGTTCCGGTTTCCTTAGTAGGTCAGAACTAACCCAGTTAGCCACTAACTTCCTTAGATACTAACCCGGTTAGGTCATCATTCCGTATATCAATATTCCGTGTAGCTACTAATCCAACTAACCACTAACTAATCCTGTCTCCAGTATCTGTGCCCCTGCTCCTGTCTCGTTTCTAGTCTCTGTGTCCCTGGTCCAGTCCTGTCTCTGGTCCCTTTGTGTCTTTAGTTAGCTCCAGCTCCATGTTTCCCTGTGTCAGCGCTCAGTTCCCTGTGTCAGCGCTCAGTTCCCTGTGTGTATCCCTGAGCCCTAGTTTGAGTTTGTTGTTTTAGTTTCTTTGTTTGTTTGTGTTTGTTTTTGAGTTGTTAATAAAAAGACTATTTTTGTTTCAAGAACCCCTCTGCATTTATGCCTGCCCTATATGCCCACTGCAACTACATCAGCCGGTCTGGCCTGTAGTAACAGCCAGACCGTGACATATATTAGTTCTTTCCAATGATTTGCCAAATGCTCACGTGAACATTGATAAAGGTTCCAGGAGGAGCTTTTGGGGGTTTCAAAGTCTTTTGTTAGTGTCTGCTGTTTGGTTGTTTGTTTCAGCATCTCATACGTTCCATTAACAAATATACAGTACAGTAAATTGAGTCACACAGGTAATCAAACCAGATTGAAACCTCTGAAAGTAACACGCTTGCCCAGATGCTGATGAGTTAAAGCTGTATTGATTTTCTGTGGTTAATACTCAAGGTTGCATTCATGGCAACAGGCCTGAAAAATGAAAGATTTACAATGGTTGCAGAATTGTTCTTGGTTAACTTGTCCGAGTCACTGAAGGCAATTGAGAAGATGGCTGTATAAGCAGGATTAATCTTTAAAAGAAGGGTACTCTGTCCTTTTTAAGTTACACATCAATCTAGCATTCTGATACATAAAATTGCCCCTCTAAGGGCACAGTCACCTTTGTTTAACCTGTATTATATCTTATGTTTAAAATAATTAAATTCAATCAATAAAGTTTACTCTTGAAGCTAACACTGGATAATTATCAGGTAAAAGGGAAGAAGAGATTTGGATAAATTAGAGACACAGTGCATTGCTGGAATACTTTTGTGCATCAGCTATATACTGTATATATACACAGCTGAAATGTATATATATGTCTAATGCTGCTGAACTGCATATATCTTCTGTTTACAAAGAAGAAGAAAAGGTGCCAGGCCTTATCTCTTGTACCCAACTCACAAATAATCTGTATTACCTGGGTCTTCTTTTACTGCTTTCTTTAACAGTTAAATAATGCAAAGACATAGAGTATTGAGTAGTGCTAAAAATGTACATTTCCCAACAAGGATAGAAAAACAAGACATGTATTTGACTATGTGAATGGGTAATGTGGTAAATCTCAGTTTAATAGGCAGTTGTATACTGTAGGCATCTCAGTATTGTCATTATTTCTTTTAAGTCGCAAAAAATTGACATTTTCTTTTTCTTCTTCTTAGTACAGTATTATTGATGATAATATCATTGATATAATTGATATAATAATATCAGTAGTATTGAATAATAATCGTGAAGAAGAGGGAAAAAAAGAAGAAGAAGATATCTTTAAATTACACAGCTGTATAATGGATAAATCTGAAATGGACCACAGCTTCAGGATGTTATAAATGAGCAAATAAGCTCAGCCTGCATCAAGACTGCAGGCTTCCACAGGCTGACAGGCTGTAAAATACCCATGGTGTTTAGTCTGCTGTCCTAAGCACCTTACCCTATATCTTCCAATATAAGGCATGTGCTGTATTAAAGCCCATAACTGATCTGACCCATAAAACAAGGAAAGTCAAAAACCATGCAAGCAAAAACCCTACACACAGCATAACACAACCAGTTTTTTTTTCCTTTTAACTGGTCTTCTTCTGAGTATGGAGCATTCTCTGTTGGCTTAAGGAAATGCTTAATGCTTAGTTTTTTTAAAATAAAATAGTTTGTTCAGGCATTAGAGGGAAAAATTGACAATAATTTAAATCCAGTTTTAAAACAACATGTTTTTTTAATGTCTTCTTTCAAATATTCTGCCAAATACTGCAAAATACGAGGGGTGTTCAAGTCAAATCTGAAGTTATGATGGATTTTCTTCCGAACTAAACTGATTGACTTTTATAGAAGACTTTGTGCACAATGTGGTGATGAGACTCTTAGCTACAGTAAAACATTTAAATGGTGCAAACATTTTAAAGAAGTCTGTACATCTGTGAATGATGATCCCAGCTGAGGTGGCTTGGAGCCCATTGCAGTCATTCTCTTGAACATTCAGTGAGTGGACTGCTGCCAGGAAAAAAAGCAGCCTGGTTCAATTCAATTCAATTCAATTCAATTTATATAGAATTTTTAACACTGTTCATTGTCGCAAAGCAGTTAGAAAATAATGGAACTCCCTGTGATGGCAATAGGAAGAAATCTTGAGAGGAACCCATTCTCACTTAGGTGATAACAGAGCAGGAATTGTTTTGCAGTGATACTGTGTGTTAGGCAGTTGGGAGTTCAATATAATAGAATATCTAAGTTAACATAAATTCCAGTTCGGCACCAGGAGGTGCAGAGAGCAGAGAGGGGCTGGATCACTGGGGGCTCAGAAGCAGCATGTGTAGCTCCAAAAGGTGCACTATAGGTGTTCTGTTTTTGCAGGACAATGCATGACCTCATATTGTTCAAAGCACAGGAACTCGGCTCAAAGCTGACCTTGCTCCAAGCCATTTGCACATGTTTGGGCCATTAAAGGAGGCCAGTGTTCCAGATGTGAAGCATGAATTTTGATCTTGGCCTTAGTGTACTGAGAAAACTTTATACCTAAATGGTATCCAAGCACCTGTGAAATGCTCTGATTAGTGCATTAGTGTTACAAGGGATCGTAGAGTATATGAACTCTATAGAATATAGAGTAAAATAAACTCTTAACTGTTCGGTTTTACACAATCAAAAGTCCCAGCGTGACTTGAACACCCCTCATATTTTGCAAGGCTAGGGAAAGCTCAAGACTTAAATTCCTGATAATAATTCTAAGGTGCTGAATATAAAATTGAAAAATGTCACCCTCTCTGAGAAAATCTATTGCAAACCAGTCACAGAAGAACAGTTCGTAACGCGAGTTGTGCTGCATGGTGCAGATTAATCTCACAGCTCAGAGTGCCAAGTCAATACACAACGAGAAGCCAAGACTATGTTCCAAGCAGCATACTGCACACTAAGTAATGTGAGCAAATAAATAATCTACTGTCATTATGCTATTACAGAAGTATTATGAGAATAAAAGTTTTATTGTGGACACCAATACGATTTATCAGGAATAAATTAGGAGAAAGAGCAAAGCTTTCTTTGTTTTACTTTTAACAATATTTTTTTTAGATGCCATTACAGCTGGTTAGGTCTCACTATGACGAAGCAGAGCACATCAAAGATCCGGCAAAGTTAACATGTTGTGCGGTATCAGGAACAGAATATAAGCAACAGAATGAACCAGTCATCTAACAGTATACTGGGCTTTTTCACTCCCTCTCTCCCCTGCTAGGCTACATGTCACTATATACTGTAGATGGACTTTTTTGTGCCTGCAGTTTAGAAAGAAGGGATTATAATTGACATATCTAAACCGACATATGACACATGTTTGTAAATTTCCTGCCAATTCTGACCAAAAAGCCCTTAGTAGGCTGACCCACAGAAGCTCAGCAGCACCATGTTATTCAGAATTCTGAATACTCTATTAACCTTTTGAACATAATGATTACAAAAAAAACTTTCACACTATAGAACACAAATGGTATAAAAGCCTATACTGTGTGACATAACACCATCACAAAAAAGCGCATAAATTTTTACCTTCATACCATATAAACTTGCTCAAACAATAACATCGTTCATAGCAAACTGTGTATTATTTTAAGTCTCTGCTCTCATTCTTCTTTAAAATCCGACTGCCAAAATTCATGCCCCAGATCCTCATACAATTTGAAATAGCTGCCAGAGTAGGAGTGAGACCAAAGTAACAAAAAATATCCATGCCAAACAAGACAGACCAAAATATTTGACTATCTGATATAACCATAAAGAGGTAATACACATTACATTTCTAACCTTTCTTCTTTTTCTTTTTTTAATCATTTTTATTTCACACATTTTTCACACTTCTTATCAGAGGATATTTGTTATTTCCACCCCCATGGGACCTTGCATGTTAAATCATATTTTGTATTATGAATGATAAATGATGAACAGAACATGGGATAAATGATAAATGAGACTCTGTAACAAGCACGCACTAAACTCCATGGCCTCAGTAAACAACACCACCAGGGTTCCTATTGTTCCGAAGAATAAGCCAGGGCTCTTTAGCTCATAACGGAATGCTGACTACTATAGTGCTATGCAAAGGTCTTGAGTCACTTATATATTATACAGCGGCTTTACAACATTTAACCATAAAAAAACATCTAAATTGAACCTGACATGAACCAATGAGAAACCTTCGAGATGATGACAGATGATCAGGCCGGTGATTAGTACAGTATACTGGTGATGCTGAATGCTGAGTGGTTGGAACAGACAAGAGGGGGAATGAGGCTGCTGCTGAGGTTGTTACATACAGTAAACAACCATTTTTGCATCTTTAGGCACTTCTCAGCCTGTCGCAGTAATTCGGTTATTAAATTGATGTTGAATTTATTGAATATTCTTTGTATTCCTAGCCAGTTAGAATGTTAATTTAGTAAATAGTAGACAGATAAAATAATAAAATCACAATTTAAGTACAGATGGGTTTATACCCTCATCTCTTGCCTGGTAACTCTAACTTATGTGTAACTGATGACCATGGCTCAATGAGCAGCAATGCCTGGTGTCAAAGACTAGCCTGTCCATGTTTTTTTTACTGACTTTTAATATAGCCTTCGGCCAATTATGGTTTATCACTCATCACAACCACTCACACTTCAACTGTGTTCTTAAGTGTAATACATGAACTGGTACTACCCATATAGCGGCATACGAAACTCAGGACAAATACAATAAAATAGTGATTGCACTTATGGTTAAGTACTTCAAGAATCCTGATGCATCTTTCAGAAGGTGTTACACATCAAGGATGTGTAATAATAATAATAATAATAATAATAATAATAATAATAAATAAATAAATAAATAAATAAATAAATAAATAAATAAATAGAAAAACTCTTTTTTTTTTCAAAGACTATTCAAAGAGAGCAATTGAATAGCCTAGGTGACGAAAGTGCACTTATGGACAGAGCTTAAAAGAGAACCATGTCTAACTACCCCCTTGAGCTCCAGAGACTAAATTATATCTAACAGCCTCTTGGACACAATAGTTCAGTCTGCATTTTAACAAACCACTATGCCAGAAAGCCACAAAGAGCCATAACTAAAGTGAGGACATTATAAGTTATAATCAGGCATTCAGTCATCATCTACAGTACATACAGTATAAGCAGATGAGTGATAGATAATAAGGAAATCAATTTCACATTGGGCTTGCTATTTATTTATGTCTTGCAAACCTCCCGCATAATCTTTGATCATGAAAATTAAATATTTTTACTTCCCCTTTGTGAATTAATGTAGACATGGAATAATAAGAATAAGTGTATTGTGTGTTCAGTGGTGATGTAATGTACAGTATGTAATCAGTTCTCAGCAGACTGGAGTTTGCTCTGTGATTTCGTCTGATTATCATGACTTATAATGAAACCGCATGTTTTTCATCACACCGGCATCATAGAAAGTGGATGCAAATGAAACTCAGTAGCTGTTTGAGGCAAAAAGGAGGTTGTATACTTCATTCAAATGCTGGTCAATATTGGTCAATATACTGTACAGTGTGCTGTGGTGCTTGGTTTAATAGTGTCCATATGAAATGCAGTTATCATTTCTGGCCACCATACTGCATAAAGCTAAATAAGCATCGAAGTAGATATTATTATTTTGAATAAACAGCATTAAATATGTGTACCTGATGACAGAAAATATCCAGGCAAATATAAACTGGGCTTGTGATGCTCAGAGAGGCTCAGCTGTTATGATGCCACCTGAAATTAGATCACTTCTCTCTGTCATTAGGAACCATCTGGGGAAGGAAAGGAATGAAATTTCAAAATGGACTCTTCTACCCTAAAGAGAAAGCCACGGATACGCTTCTATAATGAGCTATGTGTGTAGGGATTTATTAAAGCTCCACTAAGTTTTTTATACTGTAAGGGGAAAAAAATAACAGTGTAATAACAGAAAGCATTTGTCAAAAGCATCTCAGACTCTTTATTTATTTATTTATTTATTTATTTATTATATATGCATGTTAAGCAGGATTTACTGCTTATATACTGTATGACACATTTGGCACCTTTGTGGAAGAGATCGGTGCTCTTATTCTTACTGTTTTTGATGCAAATGTTAGTATCTTACTTATAATCTTACTATACGTCTGACTTATCTTACTGTAAGTGATGCATTTGATGCAATAATTTATGAACCTTATGGTGTAGCAGAGAGAAACTAAAAGTGTTCGGATTCACCTAACTTGGTTCACATGAGTGAATCATTTTATCAAATTTAAGTATATAGAATAATTTTACCAGGAGGCATGGTGGTGTAGTGGTTAGCACTGTCACCTTGCACATCGAGGGTCCAGTTTGTCCAGGGTTCAGCGTCCAAACGTCTCTGAGTTTTCATGTTCTCCCCATTATTGGTGGGTTTTCTCTGGGTACTCCGGTTTCCTCCCACAGTCCAAAGACATGCAGATTAGGCTAGGTGTAGTGTGTGTATGTATGTGTTTGTGCCCTGTGATGGATTGGCACTCTGTCCAGGGTGTACCATGCTTCATGCCCTAAATCTCCTGCGATAGGCCACAAGCCCCCCACGCCCCTGAATATAGGATAAAGCGGTATAGACGATGAGTGAGTAAATGAGAATAATTTTACCTGTAGGTGTTCCTATGTGTAAGGGTTATGAATAAACATGGATCAAAAAAACTAAACAAAATAAAACAAAAATGCTTATTTAGTGAGAAATTTAAGTGAGAAATAAAAAAGTGGGGACACTGTCATGTAACACATCGTACTTTTGCCATGTGACTGGCATTGTTGAAATAACCATAGCATGATATTGCAAAGACTTTTCCAAGTAAAACGCTATAAACAATTAGAAATATAATAAATAAATAAACAAACAAACAAATAAATAAACAAAATCTGTTATAACGTAAGACAAATCTGCAGTAACCTGGTTGCAAATGCATCCGCACCTCTTTTAACTTTTACTTTGGTAAATCACCTTTTGCTTGTAATATCCTGTAGTATGCAATCTTTTTGGGTAAGAGTCTACCAACATAGCTAGGGCTGCATAATTTGATAAAAAGAATTCGTATTGTGATCATTTTGATACACATTACACTTTAAATTACAGTACCATTAACATACATTTAGCATTCACATTTATTTATTTAGATTAAATGCTAATTACTATGCAGTACAGTGAAAGATGAAGCACTGCTATTTTAGGGCATATAGTATCGATGAAAACTGCTCATTCCTGTCTCATACAGTGCTTTTTATATGAGCACCAGCTCTGTACGTCCTCCCAGTTTGTGTGTGTTAGGGGTTGGGGGGGGGGTTGGGAGACTTGTGGTTTTTCCCCATGGCAACCCTGCATTCCAGAGCTTTCCCAGACAGAAACATCCACCGAATATCACAGCATAACTTGCCCATACAGAAACAATGGTCTGTTTTACTGGCAGAAGGCTTTACCCTTGCTTAGTGAAGTTTGATGTGCGTGTGTATTCCAACAATTGTGGTTGGAAAAAAAAAGGAAAAATTATTGGAGTGTTGGTAATCCATGTTAATAGGATTTTTGGTTTGATGTCACATCTCAAACAGCTTGATAACGACAAGTAATACTTTACAGCATCTGTGATTTTCTTGTCTTTGTGATTTTTGGTCAATTGTGGTTTTCTTATTCAGCATGATGCATGCAAAAGCTTGATATTAGTTCTAGTTATATGAATTTCCAAAAAGCACCCAATTAGCCTTTCCTGGTCACCAAAACCACAAACATGCCACTAGATTAAAACTAACAATGCACTGGCGATTGGGCAGTTTTAGCATGACTTTTTGAATTACTAGGTCATGATCAGTATACAGTACTTCAGGTAAAGACTTGAATTAATGATCGTGCATACATTTAAATACAGTATTATATTGCACCTTTTTGGAATTAGTAGTTGCATGGGTTTGTACTGCAAGTGTTTAATGAACTTAACATATTTACATATTGATTTGCCAATTGTATACACTCTTCTTGATCTTTGGGTCATTATCATGCAGGGAAATGATTTGTGTATCTTTATTGAAGAGAGACTTGCAAGTTTAGTGCTCTTAGTAAAGCCACTGCAGTGACATTTTCTACACTTGTTGATAGCCACCACAGTGTTCCATGGTTTGGAAACTTGTTCATACCCCTCTCCTTATCGATACCTTACAACAATGAGATCCCATAAATGCTTTGAAAACTCCTCGGAGACCATGGCTTCAGAATGATGAGCCCTGGAAGATGCCACAAAATTCCCACAGACACAGCTGTGGGAACTCTATGTGCGGTTAATGAGAATTGCTTCATTAACAACAGGTGTATCATACATATATTTATACATGATTATACATGATATACATGAATGTGAAAATAGTTTTTTTCTGGCTTAAAATAGTTCTGTTTGTTAGATGGTTTATTGGTTGCTATTTCACATTATACAGTAGGTATAAAAAATAGGTCACATGATGTATCTTTCTTTTCTAAAATTACAAACCCTACAAATGGAATAGATCTGTCTGGCCTTTGTAGAACCAATGAAAGCATATACAAATGGTTTCGAACAAGGGCTTTCAAACTGTTTTAGCCAGTTATTCCAATAAAATCTTCTGCGCAGTGGTCTGGTCTATGGGTGTACAAGAAAAATATGATTTACTATATTTGTATAATAATAATAATAATAATAATAATAATAATGTGGCAGTTTTTTTAACTATCTATCTATCTATCTATCTATCTATCTATCTATCTATCTATCTATCTATCTATCTACTGTAAGTCTATGTGCATCAAACTACATTATAAATATCATTTGGTAGAACTGTTCTTTGACCTCATTTGCAACTCAGATGATCCCAAAATTGAAAACCGATGGTTTACAGGTTTGACTAAATGGTACGATTCAATCAATGCTAATTATTTTTAGATGCTGAATGACTTCTGCCATTGTCAAACACACTGTATCATGCAGCGACAGTAAAGTAGTGTGACCTTTAGTAGTGAAAGGTCATGTCTCTAGGCAAAGGCCTGCTGGAATAGCATTTGTCTGTTCCAGCTCCCCTGATTGATGCCCATGGTTAATAAAGCATGAGGGGGAGGATGGTCATCTTTATTTAATGGTCATGGTGTTCCTTCATTTGCCTGCCACTAAAAACAGATCGGCCCTGATCTACAGCTCTGTGTGCCACAGTAATGAAGACATTAGCATAAACCGAAAAAGTGTCTTTAGACTTGGTGAAATTCAGTAATCGGATGCTATCTCCTTTTCATGTCTGCAGACATCAGCCTGGGAAGATAATTATAGCATGATACTGCGAATTTACTTTACATTCATTAGCCACATAAGAATGTCAATGTTGTGGTATATGTATTAATTCGATTATTAAACATAATAATAATAATAATAATAATAATAATAATAATAACAACAACATCAGACAAAAAGTCTAAGTCTTAGTTAACTAAGTCTACACTTACAATATCCTCTTGGCAAATATCACAGATTTCACATGCTTTCTGTACTGTGTGTAGCTAAAGTAGGAGTCTTTATATTCTTGTCGAATGTATTTTCACACTGTTTACTTCAAGAACATTTCTTTTTCAGATACTGTATATTCTTGGACCATCTTGCATGCACATCATGGTGGTATTTCCTGTATTCATAAAGTAGTTCATGATGTATTTTGATGGATTTTTTGGATCATTGTACTGCTGTAGAAGCCAGTGACGGTTCAGCTTCATTTTATTGATATAACATTTGGCTCTAGAATTTGCTAATATTTGCTAATTCTTTATATACAGTATTGTGGCAGCAGGGGCATGGTTGAGAATCTAATGCAAACAGAGGGGAGCTGTTGAAGCTGGCAGGTATCACATAATGCTTTCCACCTGTGGCTCATTATCAGGTTTATTTATCGCCAGTTTTTTGTGTTGACAGGTGAGAAAGAGAGAGAGAGAGAGCGAGAGAGAGAGAGAGAGTGACCTCAGAGAGTAGAGCTCAAAATCTAGTGACAGTGCATATGGGGGTGTGAGTGGATGCATGGCTTTCACAATAAGAACTGGATAAAATAAGGTTCACGATGAGAACTTCCAATACAATAAAGAGAAAACAGACTCCCCCCCGTCTACATCCTTCATCACCCTCAATCCACAAGTGTCACAAGCACTTCGCCCTGGCTTGTCTAGATATATTCTTTTTCATATATCATGATGATGAAGTCACAAGTTAGCTTCTGATGACTCATGGTGATAATGTTTGTGCATGTACTGTAATGTTGCAGGTCCTCTGTGTTATATCAGAGTTTTGCTTTGCATCTCTGTCAAGAAGACAGGCAGAAGATCTTTCTTGGTGCTCCTTATTCTGCCTTGACCTTCACAGTTCTCCTTAACTGCTATTTCATAATGACATTTTGGACATTGAAAATTGTGACGTTGATATTTTTTTATAGTCTTTCTTTAGTCCTTCCTTTTCCTATACAGTAGGCATTCATTAGTTTTATTTCCATTTCAGCTGCTTAAAGTTTTTGGGTGTTAGCACGTCAACTTCTTGTCCTAAGAAAAGTCCTATTGTCTTAATTGTCCTATTGTCCTTTATAAAAGTCCCAATAACAGAGGTGATTCTAAGATTTAGTAAGTGGAGGGCGCACAGGCGGGACCAAGATCCGATGGGGGGGCGGGGGTGGGGGTCTTCATGGCAAATTAGATTCAATTAGTAATATATAATGGCTTGGAAAACATTAAAGATGATTTCCAAAATCTTGAACAATGCCCGTGCCCTAATACTGGTAGGTTAAGCTACTATAAATGTGGTACTATAAATGTACTATAAAAAGAGCCTGAAAAAATCATTTAGTATTTCTGGGAAAATATTTTTGTACATTCATTCATAAAAACAACTGATAAAGTAACATTTATCTATTTACTATTTACTATCTATTCAGCACCTCCTTCCCCTTGATTCCCACCCCCCCTCAACACACACACACACGCACGCACGCGCACACACACACACACACACACACACACACACACACACACAAAGTTTGCGTACTCCATCCACGGTTGCAGATGATAAAAGGATTTTGTACAAAGTGGAGTGACGTCCAAGCCTTTGCAGAGAAGTCCGAACTAAACTCCGAATGCTACACCATAAGAACGATAACGGGGTGCCTTTTTGTGCAGCACAGAAGTAACAAATGTCTCTGGATACTAACCAGAACCCAAGAAACAAAAAAGAGCGAAAACCCCTGAAGGAGAATTAGCCAGTGTTATTATTGCTGGACTCTCCGTCCAAACACTAACCTCCTCCCTACCGGCCCATCTTCCTCTCCTCCATTCCTTCACATTAGCTTCTCCCTAAGAGAGGTGCACAAACAATACATGTAAAAATGAAGCTCTCTCCTGTATAGTCTTTATTTATATTTAGTGCTGTATTATTTTTGTAGAATTAAGTCTTTTTCTTACTTTACTGTATATTGTATTTTGTTATATAAACAAAATTCATTAAATTATTAAATGTAGTTCATAGTGACAGAGAACTGAGATTAAATGCAATGTGTACTAAGCCTCTTTTCTCCCATTCCAAACTTCATATAATTTTGCTTTTTTCATTTTTTATTTCCACTTCAATTATGAATCGTTCTCTTTCCAGACAAGAGCTCTCTTGAGACTTTAGAAATACCAAGCTTAATATCAAGAGGACTCCACACTTTGCAAAATCAACTCCCTTGAGATTAACAAATGAGAAACATGTTAGTGTTCATTCATAATGCCTAATACTCAATTAGTGTGACAGGAATGAAGCATCTCTCACCAGAGCTATTTCATCAAGAATGATCTTGTTTGTGAGGCATGATGCTGTGTTCGCCTGTTTAACACATCGGTGTCCCCCAGGAACAATTTAGCATGTGCAGCAGACTGTTCTGATTTCGACATGCATAATGTCCATGTCGTTTAGGCAGTGACAGTTTTAGGTTCCTCTGTTTTACAGAGCTGCTGAGGCAAGCAGGCAGAAAACTGACAGATAACCACAGTATGACAATCATGTATTATGGGACTCGAGTCACTAGTTACATTATTTAAAAAAAGGAGATTCTTCCTAATATAAAGCAACCCTTTCAACACTGGATCAAAAATGTTATAATTTAAAACAAATGTGCTAGTTATAAAGTACAGTAAATAACACTTCCTGGCCAATTATTTATTAAGTAATGATGATGATGATGATTATAATAATAATAATAATAATAATAATAATAATAATAATAATCTCTTGCTTTATTTATTTATTTGTTTGTTTATTCTAAAAAGTTGCACACTCGAATATATGGTTTGGCGCCCTCCAGCTTTGATTACAGTGCACAGTGTAGTGGTCAGTGCATGTGTGACAATGATTGAACATTTACAGTTTCAGTCATGTATTATGCCTATTTCATCAGAAAGGAAAAAAATGCCATGATGTTATTACCTTACCATTCAGTGCACTCAGGTAGTCAGTTGACTTAATTTCATTGCCCTATAACATTGCCTAACCAACCGAAGCAAACCCAGATTAAACTGTCTCTAGAGGCTTGTACAGTGGGCACTAGATATAATGGGTTGGTTTCTTCTTGTTCTTCCCTTCTTACCTTGACATGCCCTTAACTCTGAAATACATTTTAAAATTTTATATTTTTCTATTTTGATTTAATATTTTTATTGTAACTTGTAAATTGTAGATTTGTACTATACGGTATGTTTATCCCAAATTTTAAAATGATTTAAATGTACTGTACATTTCTCTTTCTATTCTATTCTACCTTTCTTTTACAGGTCATAGACAGTCGTATACGCATTTCACTGGATCTTATACTGTGTGGTCGTGGATGTGACAAATGAAATTAGAATTTGAATAGGGTAAATCTGGACTCATCAGACCGCATGACCATTTTCCATGGCTCCAAGTGCAACTTCATGCTCCCATCTTTCCAATTCATTTCCAGTGTTTACTAACAAGTGCGTTTAAAATATATATATATATATATATATATTGAGTCCTAATCCTGTTGAGTCCTAATCCTAATCCTGTTACTTTCCTGTGAATTTCGCATGTGGAAATGCTTTACTGTATTTTCACTATTAAATATAGCTTTGATTTCTACTGTTCTAAATTCTTTTTATAAAGCAAAAAACTTTAAAAACACCAAGTTTTTAAGAGATCTCTATTCATCCATTCAACTACAATTCCAGTAATTTCAGCTTTTTATAGGCTCATAGTTTTATAATAAAAAAAAATACACAACGTTGAATTTTCTGTTTTATGACGTTTTATAAATGAAAAAAAGCCCCAATCAAAGGGGAAAAGAGGTACTGAGATATCTCAAGAAACTAACTTATCTGCTATGAAAGACAGTGACCATCAGGGAGCTGTCACAAGGACACTTATTTAAGTCTCTTTTTCTCTTCTTTTGACATCCTTGCCTATCCACCAAGGCCATTTAAAAAAAAAAAACATTGCTTTTCCATTTGGGTAAAATGTACATCAAGTTCTATTGCCATGAGACGAGTTTACACATGATTTATCCCGCTTGTCATATTGAGGCTTGTCACACTGATACTGAAAACACCATTTCTCTGTTAAATACACAAAGCTTGACATTACAAACTGCATACTATGCACACTATCTGGCTAATAAAATGAGAGAATGCTGTACATGAAAACACAAAGCAATTTTAAATGGGAAAGTAATACAAAGAGGTATTATGTAATAATGCTTCCAAAATATTTATCTGTAAAAGAAAATCCAGAAAAATGCTGCAAGCACAAAATCACACAATAGGTCTCCACCTATTGCTTAACAAAAGCATAATAGGGTATAGCATGCAGCTGGCAAATTGATCTTTTGATACTGGGTTTAAATAGAAAACAAACTGAATGGCAGTCTTTTGAACTGCTGCTGTCAGTGTCTTAAAAGGTATAAATGTATAGCCTACAGTATGTACATTCTATTAAAAATAGATAAAGTAGCTCTCACTGATATTTCAAGCCCTACCTATAAACAATACAGTATACTGTATACACTATAAATGAATCCACCTCGAGATGCACACAAGATTACCCATGAAACATATAAATTTTCTTTAAGGGAACTATTTAACCTACATCTAAGCACTAAAAGCACAATTTAACTCAAACATTAGCAGTGGTTTTAAAGTAGTGACTGTAAGAGTTTTTTTTCTTTTCTTTTCTTTTTTTGAGCTGAAAAACCCTTTGGAAATTCAGTCCTTATTGCAACTCTGATAATCATGTCCCAGCCAGTGCCCCGCCCCCAGTCAACATGACTGCAAGGCACCATTAGTGCTGATCCCATGCCTGGATAAAAATGGGAGGATTCCATCAAAAAAGGCATCGAATGTAAAAAAAAAAAAAATCTAAATGGACTGAAAGTAATTAAAAGGCGATCTTAAAATGATCAACCAATATAAATAAATAAATAATGGCTTTTAGCAAATTTGAAAGTCAAAAATTTAGAACACACCAAACCTGTTACTGACCTGGTAATAATTGATGAAATAACTGATCCATCACAGCTGGTCTAAATGCATGACCACCAATATTTTAAGGCTGTTTTTAAGACTGAAAAAAAAAAAGAGCCAAAAGCATTCACATAGACCTACTGATATTCTCACACACATTGCCTGCCATCTGTTTATATCTGCACATGAATACATAAGAGACCATAAAGCCTTTAAACTTGTGCTATAGGTCAAGCCTCTCGTACATAGTGCAAAGCTCCATTGAACGCAGATCCTGTATTTATGCAAAGCAGAACATGAAAAAGGACATAGAGCATGGTGATTGAGTTTTATATACATGCCTACATCATAAAAGCACTACTCTTCTAGCAATTTTATGATGCATATATGGTCAGTGCTTGTGTCTGTCTTGAAATATTGCTGTTGAAAGATATATTGCTGTTACAAATGAAAGATTTCATTTGTAATTGGAGTGGTTACATAGAATCTGGAGATTGTGCTTTATATTGAAAATCTGATCTAATAGTTCTACAGGGTGGGCCATTTATATGGATACACCTTAATAAAATGGGAATGGTTGGTCATATTAAACATTCTGTTTGTGGCACATTAGTATATGTGAGGGGGCAAACTTTTCAAGAAGGGTGGTGACCATGGTGGCCATTTTGAAGTCGGCCATCTTGGATCCAACTTTTGTTTTTTCAATAGGAAGAGGGTCATGTGACACATCAAACTTATTGGGAATTTCACAAGAAAAACAATGATGTGCTTGGTTTTAATGTAACTTTATTCTTTCATATAAATGGCCCACCCTGTATAGTCCTAGTCATGAAGCAACCGCAATTATACGTTATGCTCAATTGCAAAAAAGCAAATGTGCAGTAATGCAGAATTAATAAATGGTCATAAACTTAGCTTGCACATATGAATACTTTTTATTAAAATTGATGCAAGTTTTAACTAGTATCAAAATGTGTGTGAGTGATCGTTTTGACCACGAGTTCCAATCTTCCAATCTTCAATTAAACAAAGTAAAACTCAGCAATGGCTAAACAAAGCTAAAGATAGCTAAATCCAACAAAACTCTCTAAAACATAACGTTGTTATTACCTCAATATTTCATGAAAGAATGTCCTGTTTGTGATATTTTCAGCACAAGCATGGAGTGGACATAGTGACAGTGTAAGCAACATTTTGTGATTTTCTTTTATCACAAGGATCCTTTGATGATCTTAATCAAATACTGTAATCTGACATGATGAATACATTTCTAAGACAGTCTGTTAAGGAACTCAGACAAGATTTTGCCAGGACAATCTCCTATAGTATGAAAAGTAATACTGTAAAAAGACAAATACCTGAATGTTTGAAATACTTGAACATACCTATAGCACTTGCAAAGTCAAACAACCTACTACATTGTTTGAGCAACCACTTGATGATTGTCTTAAATTGCATCAAGCCACTAGTGGACATAATAATTCATTTGCTGTTGGTTGCATAGCAAAATGTGGAACAGACTCACCTGTTTGCGCGCAGTCCTTTGAGACATAAAATTACAATCTACTTTTATGATTTACCTACCTGTATCACATATGTATCTCAATTAAAAAATTGTCAAAAACAGGTCAAAAACAGAATCGCATGTGTGTGTGACTTAGATTTGACATAATCAAATGGCTCTATACTGCTATAAGTCTGCTATAAAAATGCCACATGTAGTTTTCAACGTGAGACTGAGTCTAGTAAGTTTAGTTATATGGAAAAGAAGTGATTAGCATTCTGGAGCTGAACAAAGGACAAGAGCAGCTGGTATGTGGTCATTGCATTGCAATAAAGAGAGAGAGAGAGAGAGAGAGAGAGAGAGAGAGAGAGAGAACTATTTTCACTCATCTGAATCATCTGTGTCAAACGTCAAACAAGCATGGTAAATTTTCAGGAACACGTAAAGAACATACATTCAATATACTTACATTACTTACAATGCTTATTCTCATTAAAAACTTTTTATAAAACCATTTTATATCTTGTTTCTGCCAATCTTTCTCATTACAATAGTGATAAATTGTAGTGTTTAATGACTGCCCCAAAAGGAAAGAAACACACTGGAGCGTGACTACTGTTCCCTCTACAGCCATTCTACACTATTTCTTCTCTACTGATCATTATGCTCCTCTCAAGCTTCACCGATTCATGGAGTTACATCCATTACTAGCACAATGCATCTGCTCACAGGTATTGAGGGGAATTTAAAAGGTGGCAAAAACTGAAATATTTAGTAAATTTCCAAAGACTAAGTTCAGACAAAGATTATGCTGTTTAATGAGAACAGGCTGCTCTACATTACAAGTCCAGGTAACTGTCATCAACTAACACATCAACAATTTCTACATAGTCCTGCATATTAAAAGATTGTATTTTATTTTATTTCTTCATTCATATTAGCAAGCACTTTTTGCCTAGTCAGTAACGCAAGAAGACACTCTTGATTAGATGCCAGTCCATTGCACACACAGTCACATAGGTAACTTTTTCACACCCAGAGTTAGCCAGTCCTCATGGCAAATTTATGGGACATAAGACGAAATGAGGGAACCTGAGCTAAAGAACACAGGGATCTTGTGAAGTGGCAGTGCTCCTCACTGTATCACCGTGCCACTCGTGGTTGTTTAAAAACCTAATTGTAATCTAATTATCTATATACACTTTGTCTACCACTATCTTGTTCATTTTTTGAGGCTTGTGACGGCTTCACTTCACACTTCACATAAACACAGCTTTTCTTTCGAAAGGGAAACAGCGCACATTCAGCACCATGGACAGCATGGGCGGGGCGCCGAAATTCTCTGCAGCCAGCAACTCGTAATCCTGTACCCTCCTCCTGTTTCCACCAGACCGAGACACACGGTGAGTAGGATTCAGATGACTACGCTACCGACACCTGTGTCCCCTCCTTCTGTAGATTCCGACAGCACCGAGAATTTGACGCACCAAAAACCCTAGCAGAGAAGTGGCCGTTCCAAGCCTACAGGACTTAGTATGGCTCCGGCTCAGGATGCCGCCTCACCCAATCGAGGAGGCTGCATCTTCTGCACGTTGTCACCGCCTTCACCCCGAGGACCCCCAGCACCTGAGAGCACCGTGTGAATTTAATAAAAAGAGCACTTTTGTTCCATATAGCAATGTCTTCTGTCATATGTGTTTTCCTGCCCTGAGTTGGTCTTGCGACAAGCTACACTTCACATTCGTTAACAGGTATATTATCTGTATGTTTGTTGCAGTGCTATGCCCCTTGGCCTAGCTGAACCATTACAAATTGCCTTCAAACTGCCTACATAGATATGATTTATCTACAAAGAAATTACTATAACTGCCCTAATTTCTCTCAAACCCTCTATTGTTTTTGTTCATGGGCTAAATTAAAGGCAACACATTTTCAGATTGTCATCCATGTCTTGTCAGCTCACCAGGTAACAGCATCCTGAATAACCTTGTTTCGGATACGTTCTTATTAGCATCCCTCTTATTAACATTTAAACCCAGGTGGTGCTAATTTTCATATCGTCTATCTCAGCATAGCGAGAGAAAACTAAGCACTTAGTGAAGAGTCCAAGGCCGACCCTCAAATTGCTTCCTCCTTTCCATCATCCTGTGTAATGCAGTACAAGCCAATTTGAAAGGCAGCTGCCCAGACTAGTCAGCTAGCACTGACTAGTAAAGTTTGGAAATAGAAAAAAAAAAAAAGCATAGAAAAAAGAATGGAGGAAATATAAGCACAAACTAACTACGGATTCCAACAAACCTATACAGTATGTTCCACTTACAAATAACTTCTACGTATAACTTATTCTGTGACTAAATTTCAGATTTTTCAAGCATGGTGAAACATTTTTGAGATAAGGAAAAACATATGTCTTAGATGATGTGATGTTTACATTATTTTCATATAACATCATATTATTCATGACCTGTATATGGGTGCGGGGTCATAGTGGAAGCTTTCAATAATAAAAAAAAAATTACTCTTACAAATTTGCAATGAATCTTCCATCTAGGGGGATAAGGGGACCCAAAGCATGCCAGTGAAATGTCTCCCAAAGCATAAGAGAGCAGCTGTTTGAAGTTGTTCTGCTACTCAGACGCTGTTACAGTAAGTCAGATTATATAAGTGTTTGTGTGTGATGTCTCTGTTGGACTGTTGTCTTGCCTTGAACCCTTGAAAAGCTCCAGATCTTCAACATCCCTGACCAAGATGCAATTAATGAGAAGACGGTTTTATTAATTCTTCTGATATTATTCTGTTTACCCCATCATCCTGCAAATGTCACATCAGCTCTAGCGAAAGGACATACATGATCACACAGCACCGATGTCTGTGACCTTTTGAGAGCGCCATCTCCATCCCTCTTCACACAATCTCTTACCAGTATTCACCACGTCTAAGGAATGTGCAGCCCTCTAATGCCACTGGCACATACAGAGTTCACATCTCTTCCTAATTACCTGTGATTAGCATGCTCTTAATTAACAAAAAAATGAAGTACATTAATTCATTAGTGATTCATCCACACTTGGTCAGAAACATTGAATATTCTTCAAGGAGCAAATGCTAGCTCATTGAATGAACAGATAGCATACTGATTATTCTGGTAAAGACACAAGTTACTCGGACTTGCTCTCTTCAGAACGACATGTTGTGTTGCAAAGACATTTTAAATAATTGCATTCTTCCAAAAGCAAATATTGGTATCTGGTGGTACATGGGAGCTAATTCTGTTTGTATCTGCCAAAATTCATAACTTTATGACTTACTGTATATCCATTTCAAATGTAAACATAATATCTTTTGTATCATCTTAATATCAACAAAAAGTTTGTATGTAGACATTTATACAAAATGTTTGCAAGACTTTTTTGTGGGCACTATACAAAAATAAATCAAATAGAAATCAAACAGGTTTATGGAACCATAACTCATTATCCCAAGGTGTGTGCCAGGCAAGATTTCACAGCATGTTCTTAGAGCATTTCCCACATCATCATATATTTCACCTAGTTGGTTGGCTAGCTGCCATTAAACACACAGAGAATGAAGAAGTCAATATTATTAATATTACTAATATTATTGATAGTGTGCTAATAATGTCAAGAGAAACGTTATTGCGTACCTTCCTATTGTTTCAGTTATGGCTGTTTAGGTCACAATGTGATTTCAGACTGAGATTGGCTTCCACATACAGTATGATTCGACCCATGCCCGAGTATGCCATATCTTGCTAGGGAAGATTTTCCAGTGGACAAATGCAAGGGTCCTGACCCGGAACACTTCTATTTTCACTGATCAAAATTAACTAGACTTTATGGTCAAGTGATTTTGGAAACAATCCCAGGGCCCTAAAAGCAGCCAGCAGAAGAAACAAAAGTAACACAGAGCACAATATGCACTGAACTGCACCACAACCATCTCTGTTCCAACACCTCTGGCAGAACAGTTAGACAAATGAGTAAAATTGGATGGAAGAAACAAAAACAGAAATCCTCAATAATATTCTAGTGTTTCTAGAGAAAGAATAACTCCAGACTAACAGTGACGTAACAAGAGCAATAAGATATGGGGCTGCTTCTCTGCAACCAGTACTGGTGCATTACATCTCATCAAAGGAAACAAAAAGTGAGTGATTGAAATATTAGAAAATCTAATATTTTTGGCCTAAGAACGAATCTGGGAAGAAGATGGATAATTTAAAAGGATGACATACTAACCTGAGAAGCTCTTGCTTGGCGAAGCCTTGAATCCCATTACAGAATTATGGGAGATTTTGAGTCCATCAGAGGGACCATACTAACCTTGGAGATTTGAAGATGATTTGCCGAGTGAATTAATGAAAGTTTTTCACAAAGCTGCAGAAAGCTTATTACCTCATATAAAAATTTGTTCCTCAAAGCTGTAACTGCCAAACTGTCAAGCATTTTGAACTAAAAATACTAGTACATATTGCCAAAAGTATTCCCTCACCCATCTAAATAATTGAATTCAGGTGTTTCATTTACTTCTATGTTTAAAGATGTATAAAATCAAGGAACTAGGTATGCAGAACAATATTATTAATATCACAAATATTATTGCTATTTTGCTAATAATGTCAAAAGAAGCATTATTGCGTACCTTCCTTTTGTTTCTTCCTATTGTTTATGACTGTTTAGGTCACACTGAGGTTTTACACGGAGATTGGCTTCCATATACAGTATGAACATTTGTGAAAGAATGGGTTGCTCTCAGGAGCTCAGTGAATTTCAGCATGGTACAGTGATAGGATGCCACCTGTGCAATAAGTCCAGTCGTGAAATTGCTTCAGATTAGCTCAAGAAAAGTGTGTAGAGAGTGCGCAGCTGCATCCAAGCCTTACATTAACAAGTGCAATGGAAAGCATCAGATGCTGTGGTGTAAAGCATGTTGCCACTGGACTCTAGAGCAGTGGAAATGTGTTCTCTGGAGTGACAAATCACGCTTCTTTGTCTGGGAATCTGATGGACCAGTCTGGGTTTTGGTGATTGCCAGGAGAACGGTATTTGTTTGACTGCATTGTGCAAGTTTAAAGTTTGGTGGAGGAGGGACTTGCTTTTCAGGGCTTAGGCCTGACCCTTTAGTGAAAGGAGCTCTTCCTGGTATGGACAATTTCATGCTCCCAACTTTGCGGGAACAGTTTGGGGATGGCCCCATTCAACATTACTGCGCACCAGTGCAAAAAGCAAGGTCCATAAAGCCATGGATGAGCGAGTTTGGACCTCAAGCCGATAGAACTACTTTGGGGAGAATTAAAGCAAAGACTGTCAGCCAGACCTTCTTGTCCAACATCAGTATCTGACCTCACAAATGCTCTTCTGAAAGAAGAAGGTCAAAAACTCCCCAAAAACACACTCCTAAACCTTGTGGAAAGCCTTTTCTGGATAGTTGAAGCTGTTGTATCTGCAAAGAGCCTAGAGTAACATCCAATTCGCAATAAAAATAAAAAATGTCAAAATACTTATTGATATTCGATTCCCATGTGATGCTGAAACCTCTCGCACCTGATGCCTGGAGAGAGCTGATTGGCCGAGCTCTCTCAGAGGGAGGGGATGAGAGGTACTCTGCGCTCTCAAATCGATCACAGCTTTACAGCCAGTCATGGACGTTTGTTAGCCCACGCACGCTAAAAGGAGAGGATAGTGCTGTCCTCCGTGTCTTTTATGCAATTAGAAAAAATCCGACTGGCAGGTGTCACGTAGTTCGAAGGCCCGTCCTGACTGGTAGTAGCCTTGATGGGGGAATGCATCAATGATTGGTGGTAACTGGATATGACTAAAATTAGGGGCAAGGATTGTGGGAAAAAATAAATACTTATTTACCCACAAGGTACATTCTGCGTACAAAGAACTGAACTTATCACTAGCTGATTGTAATTCAGATTATAATGTAAACTAAAAGTGTGGGCTGATATCTGGAGTTTTCCCATAAGGTGCAAAGAGATGTTATGTCATAAGCAATACGTGGAGCTTACAAAGGCTGTTTTCACACTACTCTATGTTCTCTCAACACCTCTTCTTTCTCCTTCTCTCTCACACACACAAACACACACATCTCATTTACACTGCATACAGAAACAAAGAAAATTAGAACTAAATATAATAGAGGTACTATACACCACTAAATCAGATCAATTCATAGCTGATGAGTTTGCCAAACTGCTGACAAAACATGCTTGAAAGAATATTTGTTCAATTCTTTCTTTGTACTACGCTTATTATTGTTATTATATAAGATTAAAATATTGACTAAACTCTCTAAATAATAGGTGATTTGCATGGTTCAAAAGAAAAGCCTGTTTGTTTTTACCTGCTTTTGGTTTTGGGTGGATTGTCCTGAACGTGGATGTGACATTACACACATAAAAATGAATAATCCGACTTCCCTTTAGATCATAGGGACAGACAATATTTCCCAAAGACATACTGTATTCTGCTGCACCCCATCAACCAGACACAATCACACATCTTCGACGACTTTCAAACTCCTTTATTGACTTAAATGCCACCCACTAATTAATGCTATTACTTCAGTGTTGATGCATCTTTAGAGCAAAACCAAAGGATTACTGGAATGTGACTAATGATGTAATAGGCTCGATTTTGATTTTAGCTAATTGTTGTCAGATACAACCTTATGGGTTTTTTGTTTCACTTGGCTAAATCAACTTTTCTAAACAATACTGAGGTAGGTGAAAATAATACTAAACCCAGAATGTGTTCTGTAATACATTATTTACACACATTATATACATTATTTCTAGAGGAAACTGTTGTCACTACACAATTAACAACTTGTTTGGAAAAGGCTGAAAAAGTTTAAAAGAATTGGTACTGTATATAGCATAAAGAAGGAGGCCACATATTCACAAGGTATCCTTAAATAGTTTTTGTATTTCAATTAGGACAACTTGACATGTTGTTTATCAATGCTAACATGCTTTCTGTGTTAATGTGGTAAAGCGAGAACCACCACTCGCTTACAGACGGGGTAATTGATCTAAACGAGATGGTAAATGATGGCTCTACCCGCAATAGCACTTCAGTGCAAAGTGAAGTTTATTTACAGTGCAC
>QMIH01001778.1:94539-108611 GCA_003987875.1 Clarias batrachus | reverse complement strand
CTCTTAGGATCTACGTCCACCGCACTAGCCAGTGGTGTAAGTCAGAGCAGTTCTTTATTTGCCATGGGGGTCTGCCACTGAGAGATGCCATTGCCCTAGCCTATGAGGCACGTGGTCACACTTCGCCTCTGGGAATCAGGGCTCACTCAACCAGGGGGATTGCCTCATCAATTGCCTTGGCAAGTAACCCGAGACGTTTTGTTAAATGTTAAATCATTCATTCATTCATGTTCTATTCTCATTTATTCATTTTCAGGGTGCCACCATTAGATGGCGCTTTGTTCTCAAGAACACATTAACCCATAAATCACCATGTGACATGTTACTGACAGTACTGAAGTAAACAAAAGATTGAAATCAGTGTTGCCAAGCCTTTTGCCAAATTTAAAATGTATGAAATAAAAGGAGCAAGGATCGTGACAAACAATATTATATATAAAACTGCTGCTCCGCCATTAAGATTATAACACATAGAATTATACGATTATTTGAGCAGTTTGAAAAGGCTTCTACTGTAAGGGCAAACATATGACAGGAAATGGGTTTTAGTTAACATGACATCCACTGTAGTGACTTTATAGCACAGAGAAAGCCAAAATCCATTAATGATGGTAACCAGCCATGCCTGATCGAGCGGACTACCTAGTGAGTATTCAGAGTGAGAGAGGAGGGGGATTTAGACACACACTGATATTTACGCACACACTGTGATATATAGAGTCAAACCTTGGAAGCGTTCTTGTATATCACTTGGATTTCCCAACCCAAAAAACTCATATAAAAATAATTGATACAAAATCCAAAGTAAAAATAAGAAAAATTAACCTGCAATTTACAGTACCTTTGAAAAGAATCAAGGCTGTAGTGATTGAGACCAGAGGGAGGAGGAGAAAAGGGAGCGGCTACTGTGTAGGATTACTTTCACACACGCACACACACACACACCAATACACAACGGCTTGCCGAAAGAGAGGCGGACAGGAGGAAGTGAGTCTTTCACACACACTCCGGAGGCGGGGCCGCACAATTCAGCAAGGATGGAGAAGATGGATGGATCTCGCGCTCCCGCCAGCAGCGCAAATGAACCATTAGAGTTTAAGGCACAGGGCCTCATGTTGAGCTAAAGACAAGAGTGGCATGCAGGTGGAGCGATACCACGTGGTCCCAACACTTCAAAGGTGGGTAAAAGAAGCACTGCTGACTGAACACCATGTGAGAGAGACCCTGGCCCGCGGAACGATGGAGCCACCTGATGCAGACTCATAAGTGGGCATGCGACCCACATGGGGCTCTTTCTGATTAGTTGTAAGTCATTAAAACGCATGTAAATATTTTATATTTAAAAAATAAGACTATAGAATAGTCTACAAATATTGATAACACATTGTTAATTAAAAAATATTATTAAATTATTTACACACATTTACACTCCATTGGTGTTGGTCTGTTTATTCACTGATGGATGGAGCAAACTGTTTTACAGGAAGGAGGATTGTAACAGGGACCACTGAGGTGTCAGGTGTTAGGGAACAGGTACAGTAGGACGGATCCTTAGCAGGACTTTGACGTTGCAAAGCTGCAGCAGCACTCTGTCACATCACACAACAGAAATAGCATTGCGGTTTTAAGCCTCAAATAGAGCCTAAGACTTTTAGCCAGGAGCACACACAGACTTATTTTATGTCACTTTAAAAGTGTAAATGTATTTATATTTAGATATTCACACTAAAGCACAAATGAGATGAAGCTTTTTGTTTATGTTGATATTAATTAAAACAAGAAAGAATTAGATAAGTAATAAAATTCTCTCTCACTATGTGATTCTTAAGTGCAACTGTAAGAACATTTCAAAACATGTGAATTCAAAGTGTTTAGACAAAGTGCTGCTGCAGTCTGAGTCCGACAGTTTCAGCTCCTTTGATGTGGTAAAAACCTTAATGACCTCACGCTGTAGTTTGGTTTCAGATGTTTGTCCTCTAGTTTCCATCTCACACCAGTGTGTGTGTCAGCGTTAATGGAAACAGCACTGTGGTTTAAAGTGAGAGATATAAACAAACAAGTTTATTTAAAAGATGAAGAGTTTCAGTTCATGTTTAAATCAATTACCAGAATGGAAAAAAAGCATGGTCTTTTACTGGGCATAATTTTTTGTGCCAGTTTTATTATTTTTAAACCACTTAATGATAATTTTTGGATAGGCACAAACATCTAATATTTGCAAACCTGTATCGTCCATAACATTAACACTATGGCCAGTTGAAGTGTTGTTGTGGATCACCGATCACTGATTATACAAGAGCAAACTGGTGACAAGATCATGGGCACACAAGGCTCACCCATCATCCCCAGGGATCCCACAGAAAAGGTAATGGAACACAAATCCCTGAAAATGTCAATGCTCGTGGCAAAGGTGCCAGTAGACCCAGTGCCTACCATGCACTGCCTTAACAGGCCCAAGGTGGCCTATCTGCCCTCTAAACCCCTCAGATCCCAATCCAATCCAGCACCCATGCTATTCACTGGACAAACAAGTTCAATCAATGGAGGCTCCACCCCATAACCCACAGCAACAAACAGATCTGCTCCCATCACGTACCACTGCACACACCTACAGTGGACGTCTTGCAGAGCCACAACCTTAGGTGCCAGAGTGTTAGCACAGATGTAGCACAAGGGGAAGCCACTAACAACTAACTAGCCTTTCCAAAGAGATTAAGATCACGAGGTTAGTCTAGACGTTAATCGCTAACTGCAAGTAAATGTTTCAGTATCTCTGTATGATTAGCCCACCAGGATTACCACAGGGTTGCACCAAGGCTCACTTTGTGTCATAATCCAAAGATGAAAGCTATGGTTTGGGTAATCACAAGCTCAACTACTAATGACAACCATTTACGACAACCATTTTTTCCTCCACTACGGAGGAAGCTTAATCCAGCGGATGTCAATGGCAAAAAAGATTTAAGACAAAATGCTAGATCCATGATTTTGGAAAGGTGTCCTTGGAAGAAGTATGGACTTGGAGCCAGAGCAAAGCAGAGAATTTTAACTGCTATCAGCTCTCATAGACAGCTTTCAAGTAAAGCCACATGGGAGGAATTACTAGTAAGTCAACAATGTGAAGAAAACTGTGTTAGTGCCCTTGCTTCAGAAGTCGGAGGAGGACCTTCTGCTTTATGAACGGTTATGTCAATTCAGTATTGTTCTTACAATGCCCCCAACAACCCCCCCCCCATCCCGCGCCACACACACACACACAGACCCATACACACGTACCATGGGCCATATATGTGAATAACTAATTACTGCAACAAGAGAGGAACAACCAGATTAAATGTTTACTTGACTGATATTCCACTTTTTTTTGGGGGGGGGGTGGATTTTTCCACAATTTTCTCCCTAATTTAGTCATGTCCAATTTCTCCCCATCACTAGGGGGCTCCCACATTAAGGCTACTACTACCACTCAGTCGGGAGGGCCGAAGACTATCACGTGTTTTCTCTGAACCACGTGACGCCATCCGACCGCATCTTTTTGAACTGTATCACAATAGTGAAATGGGTCTCTGAACTTCAGCTTCACAATATTAAAATCTAATATGCTTCAGTAATTGAACCTGAACTGAAATGTTATTCACTGGATTGATAAAAGTCAGAAATATGTTGATAAACATCTCTTACAACCCTGATGATGAAATAATCAAACTCTTTAGTATATATCTCTCACTTTAAACCACAGCGCTGTTTCCATTAACACTGACACACACTCTCTGGTGTGAGATGGAAACTAGAGTTCAAACGTCTCAAACCAAACAGCAGTGTGAGGACATTAAGGTTTTTATCACATCAAAGGAGCTGAAACTGCCGGACTCATAGACTGCAGCAGCACTTTGTCTAAATGCTTTATATAAATACTTTTAAATATGTTTTATACAGGTTAATCATTAATCATTAAATTATTCAAATCTACCATAAGATTGTAAGATTATAAACATGTGAGATTCATAAATGTGTGAGATTATACTTTACATATTAATAAAAAAAAATCCCTGTTGTTATGTCATTTAAAGTGGATAATTGTTCCTGGACTGTTGAAGTGACTCAAAATAAGTGAGTGTGAGCTGCTGATTAAACACTCAGTCTCAGAAACTCAGAAACCACAATGCTATTTCTGTTCAACTGAAACAACTGCATGATGTGAGAGAGCGCTGCTGCAGTCACTAACACTTCTACACATGTGTTAAGAGTGCTCTCACATTTGATGTGAACAGTTTAGTCCACCCTCATGACTGCTTCTAGACTTGTGTCGGGGTGGGGCTTATAATCACAGGTTTGCTTTCATACAAAGAAAAATTCTGAGCCATGAATCACTTATGCAAATCCACATCACTTATGTGTATCCAACTTTGCTGAGAGTTTATCCTTTTATTAATAGCTAGTAGTTGTTTCAACTGGTAACATCAAACGAGGAGGTGTTCTGGTGTTAGAAGATTTTAGCCAGGGAGAGTCATGGAACAAGTGTCTTTTTCAGTTTTCTTAGTGAAAACAAGAATGAGCTCATTACAGTAAAGTTGCTTTAGTCCATGGAAATTGTGGTTCTGTTAATCAATAAGGCACTCTGTCAACTCCACAGACAATAACATCCCTTTCCTCAAAATCAGCAAACGTGAACGTGTACATCTACTGGCCTCACTTTAAGTTTACAGGTGCTTTAATGAGCTTTCCAGTGAGTTCAACTGCTCCACAAATTGACTCTCGAACCACACTGTGCTGTGGGGATGTTTAATTTCCATGAAACACGTGAAACTGAAACATACTGTAGATATAAAGGTAGATAATTAGCGATACACGAACATAAATCACATACTGCATTTATTCATGCCGAGCATGTAACTATTTTAACAAAATTATATGACAAAGCTGGTAATGTCATGAAACACAAAACATAAAAGCAAAAGTGCAGTGACTGATTTGTTTCAGCTGCAGATGCAGCGAGTAGTTTCTCGTTTCTTAAACAACCATATCATAAGACATATCCTGAGGTCATAGCAAAGATGGTCCTCTGTTTCAGAAGAGACAAACTATAGTTCTGTATCGAACAAAGTAAACAACTAAGGAGATTGCTGACACGACTAAAACTGGTGTAAGTACTGTCCAACACAATAACAAAACCTGGAAGGATTGGAAAAAAAGGCTTCCGTTGTCAGGGGTAACCCCTAGAGGGCACCAAAGCGCCCTAAGACCTTTTGGTTGTAGTTTGTTTGATTTGACTTAAGTTCCCTGTTTGCACCTTGGTCAGGTGACGTGGGCGCTCGTCTGAACCGAGTTGGTTATTATTTTCATTATAAATAGCTTGTGTTTGTTCTGTTCCCGGGGTCTTGTAACTGTTTATCTAACTTAGTTCATGTCGGTAGTGTTTTCCATGTCTAGATTCATGTATTGATTGGTTTTTGTATAACATATATTTGTTTATTTGATTTTCCTGGTTTTCTTTAAATAAAAACATTATTTTCAAGAAAACCTGGACCTCTGCAGTTATGCCTCGCACCCCCAAACATGACAGATTACAAGACCGAACCAGAGGCATAGCGGAAGAGCCTTCCCCAGAGTTTTTTTGGGGGGGGGGGCTATGATGTTTGCCCCTTGGGAAGCCGACGTGGAGAGTGGCCGGATTACCAAGCAGCGTAGCGACAAACGGCAAGGAGGAGCAAGGAAAAGGAGACCTGGCAGGAGAGCGCAGGTAATGGCAAAGCAGCAAGGAGCAGCCTCCCAGCGTGATTGGAGCAGCTTTGGGCGATGCGCTAAAAGGAACGAAGGGTGCATTTGTGACCTGCAGGAGCAGGTAGCCACGCTCCAAGGGCTGTTAACGCAGCTAAGCCTCAGGGAAGGCCCAGACCTGCCAGCCAGCCTAACCAGTCGCCCTGAACTGCCAGCTCCTTCCACCTATGTAAGGGATGACAACGGCGAGTTCCTGTACTGGCCGTTCAGCGACAACGACAGTGAGCTCTTTTACCTGCTGTATAGTGACAGCTAAGGCGAGCCCTGCAGTGGCGATGAGGACGACGAGCACCTTTTTCTGCACCGTGCCAAGCTGCTGCGTCGAGGACGGCGAGCTTCCTCTGCCTCCGCCGCCGAGCTGCTGTGTCGAAGACGGCGAGCTTCCTCCGTCGAGCTGCGGTGTCAAGAACGACGAGCTTCCTCCGCCGAGCTGCTGCGTCGAGGACGGTGAGCTTCCTCCGCCGAGCTGCTGCGTCGAGGATGGCGAGCTTCCCCTTCCTCCACCGCCGCCGTATCTCAGCGAGGAGGACAACGAGCTTCCGCCGCCTTCGTCACCTCCCGGCTTCATCTAGGGGGACAGCAAACCTCCTCTTCCTCCATCGCCACTGTCCTACGTCGCTGAGGTCAGCGAGCTTCGTCCGCCGCCGTCGTCTCTCAGCGAGGAGAACAGCGAGCTTCTGCCGATGCCAACGAGCTTCCACTCCCGCCCTGCATCGAAGGGGACATCATGCCAGCTCTGGGGCCTAACTTCTGCCACACCAAGCCAGCTCGTCCGGCTGACATCGGCGACGGCGGGCCAGCTTCTCGGCCTGGCGACAGCGCCCATGTTCTCATTCCATCAACTGGATTTGGGGTCCTCGGTTCATACCCACCTCCGAAAAGGGGTGGAACCATGCCTGCCCTACAAGCCCTGCCACCCTGCCCGGAGGACACGACAGGTAGCCTCTGCTTAAGGAGTCCAGACATTGAACCCTGGGGGGGATACCCTGGTCCTCCTGTGGCGCCCCAGGAGCTGCGCCTTTAGAGAGGGGGGGGTTATGTAAGGGATAACAACGGCGAGTTCCTGTACTGGCCGTTCAGCAACGACGACAGTGAGCTCTTTTACCCGCTGTATAGCGACAGCGAAGGCGAGCCCTGCAGTGCCGATGTGGACGACGAGCACCTTTTTCTGCGCCGTGCCGAGCTGCTGCGTTGAGGACGGCGAGCTTCCTCTGTCTCCGCCGTCGAGCTGCGGTGTCAAGAACGACGAGCTTCCTCCGCTGAGCTGCTGCGTCGAGGACGGTGAGCTTCCTCCGCCGTATCTCAGCGAGGAGGACAATGAGCTTCCGCCGCCTTCGTCACCTCCCGGCTTCATCTAGGGGGACAGCAAACCTCCTCTTCCTCCATCGCCGCCGTCCTAAGTCGCTGAGGTCAGCGAGCTTCGTCCAGGTTTTCCAAGAAAACCTGGACCTCTGCAGTCGTCATCTCTCAGCGAGGAGAACAGCGAGCTTCCGCCGATGCCAACGAGCTTCCACTGCCGCCCTGCATCGAAGGGGACATCATGCCAGCTCTGGGGCGTGACTTCTGTCACACCGAGCCAGCTCGTCCGGCTGACATCGGCGACGGCGGGCCAGCTCCTCGGCCCGGCGACAGCGCCCAAGTTCTTATTCCATCAACTGGATTTGGGGTCCTCGGTTCATACCCACCTCCGAAAAGGGGTGGAACCATGCCTGCCTTACAAGCCCTGCCACCCTGCCCGGAGGACACGACAGGTAGCCTCTGCTTAAGGAGTCCAGACATTGAACCCTGGGGGGGGAAGCCCTGGTCCTCCTGTGGCGCCCCAGGTGCTGCACCTTTTGAGGGGGGGGGTTATGTCAGGGGTAACCCCTAGAGGGCGCCAAAGCGCCCTAAGACCTTTTGGTTGTAGTTTGTTTGATTTGACTTAATTTCCCAGTTTGCACCTCGGTCAGGTGACGTGGGCGCTCACTTGAACGGAGTTGGTGATTAGTTTCAATATGAATAGCTTGTGTTTGTTCTGTTCCGGGGTCTTGTAACTGTTTATCTAACTTAGTTCATGTCGGCAATGTTCTCCATGTCTAGATTCGTGTATTGGTTGGTTTTCGTATAACGTATATTTGTTTATTTGATTTTCCCGGTTTTCTTTAAATAAAAACATAATTTCCAAGAAAACCTGGACCTCTGCAGTTATGCCTCGCACCCCCAAACATGACATCCGTTTTCCAGGCAACATAAAGAATAGGCTGTGTAGCAATGGAAAAAAAGTCATGTGATCTGATGAATTCAGATTTACCCTTGTTCCAGAGTGATGGCGCATCAGGGTAAGAAGAGAGGTGGGTAAAGTGATACACCTATCATGCCTAATGCCTACTGTACAAACCTGCCGGGTAGTGTGATGATCTGGTGTTGCTTCTGCTGGCCAGGTCAAGTTCAGCAATGTTATATGTCCAAAAAATAGGGTCAGTGGACGACTTACATGGACTGAATGACCAGCTTTTCCCTGATGGGGTTGAGGAAAATGCCAAAATTCATCAAGCTCAAATCATGAAAAAGTGGTTCAGGGAGCATGAGTCATCATTGTTACACATGAATCAGCCACCACACAGTCTAGATCTTAACCACATTGTGAATGTTTGGTACATGCTGGAGAAGGCTTTACGCAGCAGGCCTACACTCCCATCATTATGCCCCCTCAAACTTATGAGTCTGCAGATGATGTTAATTGATCGGATATATAAAGGTCAGAGTTCTGCCTGGGCCATGTGACAAGATTTGTATATATATATATGTATATATACTACCAGTCAAAAGTTTGGACACATTTTTAATAGCACAGTGTTTCCTGGTTTTTCACTTCTTTCTACACAGTAAACGATGCTAAAGATGCCCAAAATATTCAAAAATCTCTTTTGAACAGCTTTTTAAACAGATATTGAGATGTGTCTCCTACTCATGATCTGTAAATCCTTCATAACGGCTCTAATCTGAAGTGCTGGTTGTTAATTGGTGATTTCTGAGGCTGGTGACTGTAAATGAACTTCTCCTCTGCAGCAGTAAGTTTTGTTCTTGCTTTCCTGAGAAGATCTTCATGAGAGACAGTTTCATCATGGAGCTTGATGGGGTTTACAAATGCACTTGTTCTTGCAAAAATTGTTCCAGAACAGCAGACTTTTGTATGTTACTAACTGAGCAACTGATGGGTTGTTGTTGCTGTTGTTACTTAATTACCCAATGTCGATGTGTTATTTTATAGTTCTGAAACAATCCAATATTGTTCTACATTTACAGTATATTTAGGCATTTGGCAGACGCATTTTATTCAGAGCAACTCACAAAAGTGCTTAAATTTCTGTCATTAAATAAATCCTTACTATGTTACTAACAATGTATCATCAGTCAAACACATTTGGGGAGGGGTTTTGTTGTGTTACCTTTTTTTTTCATAGTAAGATTAATTAAAGTATTGAAGAAACAGATATAGCTTAGGTCATTATTTAAGGAGACTCAGCCGTATGGACATCTAGAGAAAGTTCTTTTCACCATCTAGGCTCCAGAACAGGAAACGGTCTAGATGCATGTCTTCCTCGATCTCTGAGAGACGATACGACCAGTTGTGCAGTGCTGGAGGATCGGAGCTGAGCTAAGAGGTGAGTGGGTGCTGGGCTGTTTTTTTTTATCTTTGTAGGCAAGTATCAGGGTTTTTAATTTGTGAAGGTGTTCTAGAATGTAGAAAATGAATCCAAACTTGTCTCACTTTAATCGCATTGTGTGTGTATCACAGACAGGACTGATAGAGCTCCAGTAGATCATATCTGTAAAGTCATGTGACTCATCACAGCATCAGAATAGACAAGAATTCACTGTGAGCTTCACATCTCATTACAGCTAATGGACCAATCAAATCAGTCCACAGCTTCAAAACATCCAATCAGGCGTGAGTCTGGACCTGGTTTTCTACTGAACACACAAGTTCATTACCTCACTATCACTTTGTCTAAACAGGAACGATGATCACACTCTTTGTGGCTCTTTACTCTCTGCTTTGTCTCTGCACAACTGGTGAGGAACATTTTAAACTTTCATCTCAAATAGTCATTTTACATATTTAACTAATTTCATGACATCATTTGACATTAAATATGAAACACTTTATTTACAGTAAAAATGCCTGACATCAAGGAGCTTTATGTGAAAAACATAAAGCGTGGAGAAGCTGTAACTATGGAGTGTAACATTAGTGATGGCAAAAAGAAAAATAGTTTTGCTTTGTACAGACAGTTTCTTGGAAAAGTGCCTCAGTTTTTGTTGAGACCGTACAGTAACACTCAGGGCTATGATTTTGCTGATGGATTTAATGATAGTCGCTTCAGTGTTACTGTAAAAGACCAAAAGTTTGATCTCAACATTAATGAAATAAGAGAAGATGATGGAGGAGAATATTTCTGTGGTTATGTGGATGGAAATATACTAAAGTTCACATCTGGAACACGTCTGCAGTTTGAAGGTAAACAGTTTTACTCTGATAAGCTGCTAATTCCAGATCAACACTTTAACCAGAATTATGTGTACATGTGCATTAAATGTTGAATATTTCACATTATTCATATTTARTATMWTTTHTGTTYATTTGCTGMTTTTCCAATTTATTTGTAAAGGTGAAGAGATGAAACTCTGTCCTACACCTGAAACACGTAACAAGAACACACACTCTGTTACACACCAGGGTTCAAACAGCACAGATGGAGAAGGTCAGAGTTTTAATCAAATAAACTACATTTTACTTTCTATAACAGACAGTCCTGTGTCCAATATTTATACAAGTTTATATTGTTTCAGGATATGACCATTGGATTATTGCCTTATCAGCTTCAAATATAATATCTGTTATTGTAATCATAGCTCTGGCTGGAATTATATTTAAAAATCAAAGAAAAGGTTAGTTTATTTATTTATTTTTTATAATGTTTATTATTATTATTATTATTATTATTATTATTATTATTAATAGAGTTACTATATATTATGTGTCGTATGTGTTTTATTGTTCAGGTGCTTCATCAAGTAACCATCAAACTCCCACCAATCAGGTAATCCAGTCTTCTATTCATTGTGATTCTGTTCTGTTCAATAAATACACATCTGACCTACAATCCACAATGTACAGAGAATTTTAATAGGAAAAGTATCAATGTAATCATTATTTTTGACACCTTTAATCCGCTCTGGTTTATAAACGGCTCTTGTTCTTTATCAGGCTGATGATGAAGATGTCTTGAACTATGCAGCTGTGAGTTTTGCTAAGAAACCTTCATCCTCCAGAACATCCAGAGACACGAGACATCAAGACGTTTATGCACAAGTTAAAATAAAATAGATGAAGAGAAATTAATTAGGAAAACTAAATATTGTTGCTGTGAAACTATATATACTGTATGAAAATATTTACCTTGTTTGTAAAGTTATCTTATATTAATAAAAAACATTTTACTGCTCAACATTTTACATTTTTTCTCAACATTTTAAATGATTGTAATATACAATTTTGCCTTAAAACATAAATGTTTTTTTCCCAAAACATATTACACAAGTTCTTCAATGTTAAACTGGGGCTCAGCAGCAGATTTTAGGCAGTAAGATTGGATGCAGTAACCTCACTGATGTTCTCTTCCTGCTTGTCTTCTCCTCATCACCTCCTCTTTTGACTTAGATCCTTTTTCCTGTCTCTCTCTCTCTCTGTTACACAAACAAAATCCTCTACGCGCTGAAATAAACACAGTTACTGTATATTAGTTCATTTCTGTGTTACACTCTAATATCTACCTTACAGTGTAATTTAAGTCAGATATATATTTACTCAGATATATTTATTGTTTCCAATGAAACCGCTCAGTAAATGGTTGTGTGGACACTGTAATACCTGTTAGCAACTTTGCTGAGCTCAGCTTGTCCCATGTCTCCTGCTCCATCAGAACATGAAGAGGTTGCTGTTTATTCTCTTCCTGCAGCTGTTTCTGGAACTTGTAGTTTTACAGTTTAGCCGCTGGATGGAGGCTCATTTCACTGGGTTATGAGTAAAAGAACACTGAGTTGGTTTTCATCCTGTCCTCTTTTGTTCTGTTGATTGTTTGTAGGTGATTCTAAAAGTGATCTATTTATTATTATTATTTAAACACTTTGTTTTTACAGTTTATTTGTCCAGTTGTACAATCTTTTTGGTGTTATATGAAAAAGTGTCTATGTTTACAAGATGCTTGAGCATCTCATCTTTGTCCTCTAGTAGGTGCTAGAAGGCTAAACTCAATAGCCATGGTCTTTTCTATGTACAGGACAGTTTCCTTCAAATATTTGTGAAGCTGGACAATAATCAAAGAGATAGACAGCAAAATAAATCATGTTACGGAAGCCAACTGGACAGGTTTCTGCTTCTTGCTCAAGTAAATGTTTTGGGAAACAACCGGCAAATATTCAGAACTTATTTTGGAAGTTATTATTTGTTTCTAAAATAACAGAAACTATTAAGATCACTAATCAAATACATTTATTTCTGAAGCTTTTGGGGTTGTGTGTGTGTGGGGGCGGGGTGAGGGGGGGGGGTTGTTATTCAGGTTGGATCCTGCTTAGTCTGTTTCATTATTATACCTGGTCAAGCAACGTTAAACTGAAAATAAAACTTAAAATGAATTTGAACTGTGAATAAAATATGCAAATGAGTTTAAATATCATAATCAAATTCCATGTAAAAGTATTAAATCATTACAGTCATAAATAACATTTAATGTAAAATTTAGTTCCGTTAATTATGATTAATAATCATCCAGATCAACATTTTTATTGGCCCAAGTTTCAAAGTCATCAGAAATATTATTAAGATTATAAATATATGGTCACAACATTATGCAGAGAAGCTTTTGGACTTTTGTCTGGATGTTCTGCTATTCGCGTAAACCAGCTCCAGTTCATCCAGACTGCAGCAGCCCGAGTCCTTACTAGAACCAGAACATAAGAGCATCGACTTGCAGTGAAACTTTGTATTCCTTATGAAATAAAAACTATTTGCACCACAGTACCTGAGGGAACTTCTCCTCTATATCATGTTCTACACGTTGCATGTGTCTTGTTGGGACAAGGAACAGAGTGAGTTGGATTTTACTGACTTTTTGACATTTACATTTGTGCTCCCTACAATTTTGTCCAGACTTTACACAACATTGACTTTGTAGTATTTGTGGTATTAGACTTTGCCACAGTCCAGTGATAACAGAAAAGCACTGCTGTGATTGCATTTTGGGATGGATTTTTAAGTAAATTACAGTGCTCTGCTTATGAAAGTCTGAACATTTGCATCCTCACTACTTTTAAGCGGAAGATAAAGTTACAAGTTGAACTAATCACATTACTCAGCAAGCAGTTAAACACTTCTACACACAATGCTGACCAGACAACGGTTCAGATGAGACAAACTCCAGACCACTTCATTCATGTTTCCCCAATTATAGTCAGTAAATTAGTAACTAAAATGCACACTAACTTTACAGTATCCACCCATAGCTTATGTGTTTTTCATTACACAAATGAGCAATTGAAGATTAAGAGGCTTGCTCAAGTGTCAGTTTGATGATGCAACCTTCCAAACAGTAGTCCAATCCATTAACCACATATGGTCCATGCAAAAAGGGTAAAAAATAAAGTTCATACTCATCAAAATGTGGGAACTATCTCCATGAAACATGTTTTTATTAGTTATTAAATTAGTAAATCTGCTTTTAATTTATGATTGTAAATGTAAAGAGCTGTATGTAGAATTGATCACTAGGTGTCACTATTGCACTCAGTTTCACCACAGAAAAATAACCAGCACTAACTGTGTAGCTGTAGCTTTTTTTAATGTTTGCTTTGGACTACAGTATATAGGAGACCAGAATGTTCTTTACCGCCGCAGCAGCACGACAGCGGGAGATTTAAATCAGTCACCTTTTAACGTCATCCCTGAAGTGACCACCAGGTGGCGCAAAGGGACATTTTGCAAAAGGGCTGAAATCTCCGCTGCAGAGGATGCGCCTACAGTATATTCATGTTTCAAGCGAATTACATCATCTGAAATTTGTTTTCCATTAGTTTATATTACATCAGACATTCCACGTTCTATAAATATATAGTTTTCACCTCTGTGAGGCTATTGCCCTAGCCTATGAGGCGCGTGGTCACACTTCGCCTCTGGGAATCAGGGCGACCAGGGGGATTGCCTCATCAGTTGCAGCAGGTGTGTGATGCAGCAGACACTCTACGTTCTATAAATA
>QMIH01001778.1:50178-69523 GCA_003987875.1 Clarias batrachus | reverse complement strand
CTTCACCTTTACAAATAAATTGGAAAAGCAGCAAATAAACAGAAATGATACTAAATATGAATAATGTGAAATATTCAACATTTAATGCACATGTACACATAATTCTGGTTAAAGTGTTGATCTGGAATTAGCAGCTTATCAGAGTAAAACTGTTTACCTTCAAACTGCAGACGTGTTCCAGATGTGAACTTTAGTGTGGTTCCGTCCACATAACCACAGAAATATTCTCCTCCATCATCTTCTCTCAGGTTGTTAATGTTGAGATCAAACATTTGGTCATTTACAGTAACATTGAAGCGACTATCAGTAAATCCATCAACAAATATGTAGCCCTGATTACCGGCGTACGGTTTCACCAAAAACTGAGGAACTTTTCCAAAACTCTGTCTGTACCAAGCAAAACTATATCTGTTTCTGCCGTCACTAATGTTACACTCCATAGTTACAGCTCCTCCACGCTTTACTGTTTTCATGTGAAGCTCCTTGATGTCAGAAGCGTTCACTGCAATAAAATAATGTATTTAATATTTAATATTTCATGATGTTAGTAACTTAAATATGTAAAATGACTATTTGAGATGAAAGTTTAAAAAGTTCCTCACCAGTTGTGCAGAGACAAAGCAGAGAGTAAAGAGCCACAAAGAGTGTGATCATCGTTCCTGTTTAGACAAAGTGATAGTGAGGTAATGAACTTGTGTGTTCAGTAGAAAACCAGGTCCAGACTCACGCCTGATTGGATGTTTTGAAGCTGTGGACTGATTTGATTGGTCCATTAGCTGTAATGAGATGTGAAGCTCACAGTGAATTCTTGTCTATTCTGATGCTGTGATGAGTCACATGACTTTACAGATATGATCTACTGGAGCTCTATCAGTCCTGTGTGCTGGAACCTCTCTGATAGAAGAAGTTTAATGAAGTTCAATGCTCTTAATGTTTGTGTTTCTGTTTCACTTCCAGTTTAGTTTATGTTCTTATTTATTTTTTGACTTTTGAGTGCTCTGTTTTAAAGGGTTCCTGTAGTCATTACATCAGCCTATACCTACTGTAGCTTGTAGCAAGAAAACACTTTACAATTCAATATTGGCAGCTGGTCTGTTTTTACTGTCTGTCTGGTTCTTAGTTTAATTTAATTTTTCTGTAAGTGCATGAAGTGCTGAACTGAAGACAATAATAGGAGCAGGTTTACCACTTCCGTGTAAAATGCAAATAATCAAACATCACATTAGACTTAAAATTCATTTACAATATTTTCCGATTACAAATATCAAGCTGTACTACTTGTGAGTGTTATGGCTCGTCTCAGCTAACAGGTTTGACTAGAACCTTTTCAGAATGTTATGATTTTTGTAGTTTCTTGGATCTTTGTTCAATAACATACTACAATTATTTAATATTCATTGTGCAATCTTTTAAGAAGAATTTAGAGGTTCTGAGGTGGACGGCATGAGTAGAGGGTTGAGGGTTCACATTATGTGTCCCACCTTTGTGTCTCTGTGTGTGGAGTGTGCTTGTTTTGTCGGTGCTTGGTGGGTTTCCTCTGGGTACTTCGGTTTCATCCCACAGTCCGAAGACATGCAAATTAGTCTAACTTCTATTTTCAACCTCCCCACAGTGAGTGAGTGAGTGCTTGCTTGTCTCATCCCCCTGGTCCCCTGGGGTTCCCTGTTACAGTTATCATGTAGCGTGTCACAGGGGACCCCATGTAGTAACGACATGTTACATTTTCTTATTGTACTAAAACTGTTCTTGTGTAATGTTAATATGCCTGATGCTTTTAGAATGTGTATGCCGTTAAATATGTGAGTGTAACGTATGAATGGATATAAAATAAAAGTAATATGAATGATTTTTTAAAATACTTTTCACATCCAAACAAAATGTCATGAAATAAAAAAAAATTGAAAATATTATATAAATAAAATTATTAATTTAACTTTTAATAAAAAGTTTAAATTTCAGCAAAAGTAAACAACAAAATAAATTAAATCATAAATAACCATCAAACAGTAAAGTTAAAGTTAACATGTCACAGTTATTGTGTACCATGTCATAATAATAATAATAATAATAATAATAATAATAATAATAATTGATAACAATAAGAACTTATTTTATAATTATAATAAGAAGAAACACTAAGCTACAGATGCAAACGATTAAGTAAATGAAATAAATCTGCTCTTTTCCTCACATCTACAGTCTGCATGTGATAAAAAATAAAAAAATAGAAATATTGACTTCGGATCATGAATAAGTCGTGAATAAGTTTAGACCTCACTGATATATTGTTATGCACCGAAAACCTTTTCATAGTAAATCTTGATCAGATGCTTTGAGAAAAGTGTCCATAGTTAATAATGAGAACTACACCGCTTACAAACACCAAAGACATTGAAAGTGATCCGTACCCTCTTCCTTCTTCGTCCCTTGAGAGTATATTTCCCCCACAGCTGCAGTGAAGCATTTTTGTACTAAAATAACCTTTATTTCCTCTCACTAGGCAATAATAACCAACCTGAAATAAACCAGGTTTTAGAGCTTCTCGTGTGTGTTTCATTCTGGTAAATGAAGGGAACTACACACAGCTGTTCAAGTGAGAAATGTTTAGAATCAGGTTTCACTCATTTCACGAGTTTCTACTGTAATATAACTGCACAGGTTATTAAACAACAGAATGGTGACATTATGCACATAAAATACATGTTTCTTTATTCTTCTTACCATGTGAACTTTAATGTGACACAAATCCTCTAACACAAAGCTTCTTTTAATGATCTGCTGATTTCATTTAGTATCGAGTTCAGGAATCTTTTATAACTTTCTCCAATTAGTCCAGCCTTGTTACCAACCTTTTGAAATCTTTGATTCATGTTTTAAAATGAAACCTTGTGTTGTTATTACTGAAAACTGTAAGGTGGACAAACTTTGTTAAAAAAAAAGATGTTAAACATTTTCCACTTGATTTGTTTATCTAAATATATACGTTGGCATTTATGGCGTGTTGTTTTAGAGCATTCGTCTCAGAGCCAGAGTTACATCTAAAATCCTTTAGAAGAATAATATTGGACCTTGTTGCTTATCTCGGTCTACTTTCACTCTCCTTTCTGTTAGGAAGAATCTAACATGTGTAATATGTGGAAGAATCTAAAGAGGTTGAAAATAAAATGAAACTGAAAATCTACATACTGCCCACTGAATTTCATTTCTTGAAAAATAAGCCACAAAATGTGGAAAAATGCAACCAAATCTATAAAATCTTTACATGTCTATATTTCCATGTGAAATTAGCTGTTGTGTCTGCCGATAGTAAAACACAGTTGACCCTTTTTGCACGGGCGGCCTGGGCAGCAGCTCCCACGCGCTTGACTCGCGCTGACTCTCCTCTCTGGGGATGTCCGGACCGGCCCCTCCCAGCTCTCCTGTGGGCGTGGCCTCAGGTGGGAATCCTCTGTGACGTTTGAGGCTGGGTGGCTTCGTCCGGCTGGGAAAAGACGTGTGCCATGACGTGTACATCCACACGTTTTCCTCACGACTTTGACGTCCCTGGCGCATGTTCCATTGCTCTGCTCACGTGCCACTCTTTCACGGTTTAGCGCGTTCGCCGCACATTCTGCTTAGTAGACATCAGAAGCCCAACAGACCCCGAGCTACACTGGGCAGAAGTCCAGGATCCATTAATGGAGATAGCCAGCTGAGCCTATTCCCGCAGCCCCGCCCCTTCGCACACCTGCAGAAGGGGAGGCCGCCTACCTAGTAAACTTTGGAGTGAAATTAGATTTACATCACAACGCGCACACCGTGACACAAATCTAGATATTTGCAAAGTAAATGAATACTTGTGTTTTTAAATAAAATATTAAAGAGTAATCTGTTTTTAAATATTTTAACCTATAAATTATGTTGCTCAATAAAATTATATCAGTATTACACAAGACAACCAATGTGAATTATACTTAATGGACATGTTTATTTCTGTTTTTGAATAATACCCCCCCCCCACCCCCATCCCACAAAGAGAAATGAGGAACGTAAAGAAGGAAATACTGCAGTAAAAAAAAAAAAAAAAAACACTTCTGCGTTAAACCCACTGGCTCAGAGTATTACAAGAAGTCATCCTTTTACCCTAAAATAAAGTTCTGCTTTATACTCAGAAAAGAGGGATAAACGAATGTTCTCCTTTTCTTTGAGGGAGGAACCTCATCTATATCATCTAGAATAAAACAGAATAAGTAAAACTTATAATCAGAACATGTTTGCCAAAAATTGTCTCTCAGAATCATCAATCTTCACATTTGATATGCTGGTTGTTCACTTTCATGCCATCATTTGTATCTCAGAAGCCACAGTCACATAGATACAATACACATCTTGATGTTCAGTAAAATCCCTGCACATGCAAGGGCCACTACATTACACTGAGCAGTGCTCCTTCTGGGGTATTTCTTGTAGGTATGTAATGTGTTGTACAGTTCCTCAATTGTGTATATTGTCACGCCAATGTTTTGACAGAAACTTTACCTCCTTTAAAACATCTGGCCACAATTTTGGCACAATATCTACCATAATGTCTTGTAGAAACCATAATGGCAAAAGGCTGTGTTGTAGAATATTTCAAATAGAGAAGATAAAATAGTAACAAATCCACCAATTAAATAATACCAAAAATGCAAATAAAAAAATTTATTCTTTACCTCCTTTAAAAGACGTGTGAAAAACTTAAATTGTATATAATGTAATTAGCTCTTGTTAGGAACCACCACTAGAGGGCACTGTTTGTTTGTTTTGTTTAGTTTGTTTAGTTTGTTTGTTTTGTTTAGTTCTTGTTGGTCGACTCAGTTTCCCAGAAGGCACCTCGGTCAGGTGAGAGTGAGAGTGCTCACCTGAACCGAGGTGGCTCATTAAACATCTTATAAATAGCAGTTTGTTCTGGGAAACTGGGTCGAGCGTTATTGGTATGTTTATGTTTAAATGTAAATATAGCCTTGTCAAGTGGGCAGTCCTTTTGTTTGGAGCAAGAGTAAGAGTAAATCTATTTATGAATAAGGGAAAGATGTGTGTGAGCATAATAGACTGAGTGAAAGGTGTGTGTGTGTGTGTGTGTGTGTGTGTGTGTGTGTGTGTGTGAGAGAGAGAGAGAGAGAGAGACTAAGTCTGAGTGACTTATCTGATAACGACCTGAGATAGGACACGCCCACATGCTGCTCACAGAAAAACAATCAGGGTAATCTACATACAAGGCTACACCCCCAAACACACACACACTCAGATTCAGTGAGTTTTCTGCACGTGTGGAAGATGTCACACACTGTACAGGTTTCTGAAGCTCTACAGAATGTTCTGGAAAGTGGGCGGAGCTTATCTTTACCTCAGAACAACACTGAGACTCCGACAGAGAACAGAGGAGGAGAATCCAGCAAGCTGTTACCATGTGTGATTTATTAAGTCTCATATAATCATTATTCTCATCATATAAAACTCATATTATTTTATTTTTCCTGGTTTTGGCGCTTTGGTCAGTTTATATGAAACATTGTCTTTCAATGTCACTTACATAGTTTAGGTTAAAATGTAGATATCAATGCTAATCATGCTAACACTGCCTAATGTAGCTTAGCACAAACATGTTAGCTCACGGTGGCTAAGCTAACGCCTTATGTAGATTACAGATGTTCATGAATATCAGCTGTGGTGTAAATGTTTCTAATGTATTTCACTCAGTTGTGAATAGCTTTAGCGTACTGTAGCTGTTTGGTTCAGTTTGTGGTGAGCTCATGACACTGCTGTCTATAATGTTATTTAGCACAAACACTGCTTTATGTAGCTAAACATATGTTTGTGATATTCAGATGTAAATGTAAATGCAAAAAGGTGGCGTTGCTGTATGACATTACAAAAGCTTGTGTGGTCTTTATGCATGGTCATTAGTGACTGATGATGATAATATACAGTAGTTTATTTTATTAACATGTTGTTGTCCATTCTTGTTTTATGGAAAACAGACAAATGATGTCACGCTGCGATTCCTGTCCACATGAGAACCTGGACCGCAACTGTTGTCTGGCTTCGGGACGGCTCTCTTGAATTGTTAAAGTGGATGGACACACGATAAGTCTCTGTCTGCACCTGTGACTGTGTACAACCAGCACATGGACACCTGTCTCTTCCTCAGGTGACGGGAATGTTGACACTTCTGGTCACAGGGCCAGTGTAACGTCCCATAGTGTTTTAGGATGTCTGTTTTTTGGTGTTGAAAAGACGTTACGTTTCGTTCTCATCCGTAGGTTCGCCTCCAGCGACTGGGTTGTGAAACTTCCTTATTCTAGGGATTTGTGCTGATCTACACCATTTGAGTGAAGGTGTGAGATGCTGCTCTCTTGTGCAACGGAGTTGCTTTGCAGATCTGCAGCATCTGAGTTGGAGAAGTGTAACCATTTCTTTCCTTATTTGCTAATGTCGTGAACTGTCTCTTCCTCTTCCAACGGCTTGCAGATTTGCGCCACTTAAGTGGGGTTGGTGAAAGCCATCTAGGTTTTCTCTTTTGACCAGGTCACGTGTCCAGCTGTGTTACACCACTAAGAGAGAGAGAACGGTAGCAGCAGGGAGCCGTTTACTGGAAGGTGACCGATTCACGGCTCCATTTGAGGTGCCTATTAGTCCCTACAGTGAGTGTGAGTGTCATTAGAGAGGTTCTTTGTTAAAGAAGCTTCCCCACAGATCAGTGTTTCCATTAGTGTGTGTGTTTGGCACAGCTCTGGCCCAGTTTTGGCTGCTGTCTGTAAATCTGACTCTGTACTGAAGTCACACCAAAGAAGTGAAATGGCACCAAGGTTCCTATAGATTCGCCAAAAAAAAAGACTAGATTCATGAACCTTTGGAGCATTAGAGCTGGAACAACCTGGCTGGTTATTGTCTACCTACAGGTATTTATACATCACCAGCACACTGACTGATCTTACTAAAAGGGGGCGCCAGATCAGTGCTTGGAGGCCACAGCACAGGGCTACTTTCACATTCACCGGTTTTCTTTCTCCCTCTTGTTTTGCAAACAAACACATCAGACTCTGGCCTAGGCAGGTGTTGTCCCAGAATTCCCAGCCACATGCTGATAATCAGTGGTAATGTGTCAGTGTGCGAGTGTAAATACAGCCATACTGAGAAAGCATGCCTGGCCATCAAGTGAAAATGATGTAGTAAAGTGGAACTATAGAAAATTAATTACTTTAATGTTACATTTTATCCTTTATTTGGATTGAAATGAACTAATGTTTACGTATAATTACTTATTTACAATTCGATAAAAATATAATCAATATGTGGAAAAAACACTCCGTATGTATGTGTTAGCATAGAGGTTAATGGTGTGTCACAATGTTTCCAGTCAATATTTACAATTGCCTTTAATTGGAATGGCTTCAGTGAAATAATGTCATGTTTTTTGCCCTATTGTATCTTCATGGTTTATACAAATGCTAAAACAATTACATTACTAACAAGTGACTGTTTGATGTGGCACTATTATTCTGTTAAGTGTGCCCTCTGCTGGCCAAAAGAGGAAATGTCCTTCTTATAAATCTATGACCAGCGCCAGCTCCAGGTCAGATTAAATCTAATTATTTTATTATTTTACAAGATATACAGAGAAAATATTATTGTGTAGTATATATCCTTTTTTAAACTCTTCTTTTAATGCTCTAGCGTGGTGCAGTGACTGATGAGAAATGTTTCAAAATTTTTATAAAGCTACATTCAATGTTCAGAGTCACCATAGAAACAAAAAAAATAAATGAAAAAAAAAAAAGTTGCATGAATAATTACATTGTTCTCTTTATCTATTGTATTTTAACTTGTGCATAAACACTCCTGGCCACCCGCGACCCTGAATACAGGATAAAGTGGTATAGATGATGAGTGAGTGAGTGAGTGAGTGAGTGAGAGTGATAAACATCTTAATGGCTCCTGTCTCTGGATTTTTTGGAGGATGAAGGTTCATTGGCTGATAAAACTAAAAAAATAATGATTACTTTGAGATTGAAATGAATAAATGGATTTATTTAACAGAACAGGATCACAGTGAATAGTTGCCTGGGTTACCTGATTCGTGCGAGTTTGATGGCTGCATGATGATTGTACTGTCCTCTACATACGTCCTCTGTATATTTCGACAGCGAGCTAAACTCCACCCTCATCAAAATGACAGACACGGTATGTCTCTTTCCAACTTTTAATAAGGATAGGTAAAACAACGAAGCTACCAAAGGCCAAGGATGAACACAGATGGTTGCTGATTTACTGCAGCACATGTCCAGAACTGCCCATCATAGTAAACACTAACTTCCTTATTAGTCACATGGTAACTACAACACTATGTAATTATCAAAATGTCCATTAGGGGGAGACAACCATTAACAAACAATTAGTTCTTAATTATTATTTAACAATAACTGTAACAGAACAATGATTCTTCTGAACAATAAGACACATAAGTAAAGTTATAAGGGTTATATTGGATGTTGTTATAACAATAATCAAAGAGTCGACATCTAAATTCTGTTACAGAAAGTGAAAGAAAGCTTATTTGATTAAAACATTTTTTTCTTGTTAAAAAAAAACAAATTCTTGTTAAGCGTTCCAGGTGTAAGCCAGTTACAGTTTCTCCACAGTTTACTGTCTTCACATGAAGCTCCTTGATCTTTTTCATCATTTAAATCAGTAAAATATGTAAAGTTGTTATTTTTAATCAAAGTGTTTAAAATGTTATTTTCAAAAGCTGAGGAGCATTTTAAAAACCAGGAGAAAACCAGGTCCAGACTCACGCCTGATTGGATGTTTTGAAGCTGTGGACTGATTTGATTGGTCCATTAGCTGTAATGAGATGTGAAGCTCACAGTGAATTCTTGTCTATTCTGATGCTGTGATGAGTCACATGACTTTACAGATATGATCTACTGGAGCTCTATCAGTCCTGTGTGCTGGAACCTCTCTGATAGAAACAAAGTGTATATATAAATATACAGTGGAACCTTGGATTACGAACATAATTTGTTCCAGAACTGGGCTCGTATTCCAAAACACTCATAAACCAAATTGAATTGAAAATATTATTAATGTCGCTTTTAAAAAGCTGCACTAAACAACAAATAAAACAAATACATAAACTGTTCCACCTTTAATAGCTTTTAAAAATGTTTTTATATAAAAGAAGCAGATAGAGACTGATAAGCAGCTGGTATTTTACTGACCTTTAAGCAAAATACAGCATGTCTTCACCTGTTTTATACAAAAGTATATAATTTGTTGTATCATCTGTTTACAACATTTGCTGATTTTGTGATTGAGACCCATGAGTTACATAGAAATATTTTTTATTAGTAAAGTAGTAGTAAACCAGGCTTTAGTAACCTTGGACAAATCACAATATAAGCTCTCTCTCTCTCTCTCTCTCTCTCTCTCTCTCTCTCTCTCTCTCACACACACACACACACACACACATACACACACACAAATAGCACATGAAATCACCTAAAACAAATGAAACTAGGGCAAAAAATATAAATAAACATTGTAAACAGATGACACAACAAATTATATACTCTGAAAATTGTATTTATTTAAAAAAACAATCACCAAATTTTGCTAAAGCCAGCCGTAGCTGTTTAGGGTCAAGTTTACATGGGCTTCTTAGTCTTTAGTTTATTTTACTTCTGACCTGAAACCAGTGATCCGCTGTCAGATCCAGATATTTCTGCATTACACACTTGTGCAGTGTGTGCTCCTGCATTCATCAGGTTTGCCTGAGTTGGCTTTAACACAAACACATTTGCACGCCATCAGGTCAAAAGAACCCCAGTTAGCACCATCTAACAGTCAGTAGTGGGCGGAGTCAGTACATTCTCCAATGAGATTTCCCACCTTCCCCTCCTCATAAGTTTGTTTTTGTTGTTGTAATGTAGTTCTTAAAGCCCAAAGCATTTTTTTTAAACTGAAAAATAAATATGTCACTTAAGCACAAAATAGCACAGACGCAAATGATCAAGTGTTTAAACGTTGTTTTTATTTGTATCTATGACCAATAATGATAAAAAACATTAACTAAATAAAAATAATAACAATAAAAATGATTACTATTAAAGCTGTTTTGTGACCGTAACATTGTTAAAAGTGCTATATAACAATTAAAACACACAAACATGACTCAAAAAATTTTATTTTCCAAAAGTAGTCAAAGTTAAACAGTAATTTGTATAAATCAGGTGATCACATGTTGTATTTTTCTTAAAGGTCAATAAAACACCTGAATAACGCCAGCAGCTTATTAATCTCTAACTGTCCAGTTTATATTAATACTGATTTATTTACATTAAAGTATCCAAGCATTAAAGTATTAAAAACTATTAAAGTTGGAACAGTTTAAGTTTTTGTCTCTCCCTTTGTCAGACGTTGTTCTCGCTCCTCCAGTAGCTCCAAAAGTCCAGCTGTCACCCGTCTGACCCCCAACCCTCCACAATAGAGCTCTGGTTAAAGAGAACCTGAGAATTTAGTGATGACAAAGATAGATAACATTTACACAATATCTAGTAATGATGAAAATAAAAGGTATTAATAAGCCTTCAGTATGTACCAACAGTGTATACGTTATATTCCAATCACATAAATAACCCACAGATTAACTCTTAAATGTATCTAAATCTCTAAACATTCTTCTCATAAAAAATACCCGAGCTCAGAAAAAGGACAGTTCTTGTAATAGCAACATTAATATTATTTGCAAAGCTTTAGCATCATTTTGATGAAAAGGGGAGTGACATGGACACTGACAGTAAGCTGTAATGTTGACTCCAGACTCACCAAAGAGATGATTACTGTATGTTATCTGAAGTCACATCTGACCTCTGCTGCCCCTAAAAAGGGGGGAAATAAACTGTAAACTACCCCCAACAAAATTTTATAAAAAAGTCACCACTCACCCTGAATAAAGAGTCCATTAAACTGTCATCTTCATCTCTGTGGTGCAGTCTGATAGCGTCAGTCCAGCAGGGGTGTGGAGGGGGTGGGAATATACTGTAATATCACATGACTGCAACTCAGCGCAGGTAAACTGCTGGCTTGTTTTAATGCATTTTTGAGAACAAAGCGCCATCTCGTGGTGGCACTCTGTAATTACATAAAAAGGGCTTCAGTGGGCGTGTTTAATGAGAAATCTTGACACGCCTTTCTGGCAGGAGAGGGAGGGGGGATCACGCCATCCAAAGGGCAGCCACAGACCTTTTACACTGCAACCACACAGTCCAGGAGGTTTTAAGTCACCACTACTGTACAGTATTTACGATGTTAACACTAATAAGGTTTACAGCAGAAAATGTTGTTTTCATTTTTTTTTTTAGACGTTGCAGGACTCCTGTCATTACTTACTGTTGACTTTGTACTTAAATTTCAGTTTCACTCGTTTCATGTAAATTAAACACCTCAACATCACGTCATGGTCCGGGGGTCATTATATGGAGGAGATGAACTTACTGGATATCTGAGTGAGGTAACCAGTGAGACCAGTACACTTCCAGTTTCATGTTTGCTGATGTTGGGGAAAGTGTTGTTATTATCAGTGGAGGAGACAGAAAACCTTACTGATAAATTAAACCACACTTTGTTAGGACTGGAGTGACATTACTGTAATGAGCTCAGCCTTGAGGTGCGATTGTTTGTACTGAGAACACTGAAAAATATACACGTCTTATGTTGTCTTATAAGTAAAATGTTCTTACACAAGAACAGCTCCTTGTTTGCAGGTATTCTTCCATGATGACATACCGCTTGAGTGCTGGTACCAAATAAAAAAATAATAAATAAATGGATGAACTTATAAAAATGTTGCACACACATAAGTAATGTATGGAGTTTCAAAAGTGATCCATGGCTCAGCATGAACACCTCTCTGTCAGAAAGCAACCATGTGATTATAAGCCCCGCCCCCAAACAAGCATAGAAGCAGTCATGAGAGTGGACTCACGCGTTCAGGGCCAGTGTGAAACGCTCTTAACACGTGTGTAGAAGTGTTAGTGACTGCAGCAGCGCTCTCTCACATCATGCAGCTGTTTCAGTTGAACAGAAATAGCATTGTGGTTTCTGAGTTTCTGAGGGTTTTAGTTGCTCTCCAGTTCAATTCAATTCAGTTTTATTTATATAGCGCTTTTAACACTGGTCATTGTCACAAAGCAGCTTTACAGAATCAAAAAAAAATAATTATTGAAATGTGTATGAAATGTGAGTGTGTGTGTGAATAAGAATGATCAGATGGTCCCTGATGAACGAGTCGAGGGCGACGGTGCTGAGAGAAATACTCCCTGAGATGGTAACAGGAAGAAACCTTGAGAGGAACCAGACTCAACAGGGAACCCATCCTCATCTGGGTGATAACGGAGAGCAGGGATTGATCTGCACTCATACTGTGTGTTAGGAGGCTGGAAGTTCAGTATGACAGGAGACGTGTTTAAGTTCATATGGAGTCCAGTTGGTTATTGGAGACTCAGGTAGACTGTAGGAAACTCCAGTCCTCAACTATTAAGCGACTGCAGTCATGAGGCCTCAGAGAACAGGTGTCTGTCTGCATCTTCATGGTGAAGTGGAACCGTCCCCAGTCACCACACGCATACCACCACACCCAGACAGACCACACGGGGCTCCATGTGATGTGGGACACCAGGACGAGTCCAGAGGGCAGAGGGGGGTCTGGATCACGCCACGTGCTACTCTTGAGGTTTCGGTTCTCTGGACCTGATTGAACCACCCTGATGCCTTACTACTGGTTAGAGTTCTTATCATCTAAACATCTCTTACAGTTGGTGAGGGTGGCCTCATAAGAACCCCAGAAATTGGATGAAACCAAATAGAAACCATAAACATGTCTGTGGATGTTGGGGAACCTCAGAACTGCAAATGATCCAAACAACCTTAAGTCAAATTACTGAACAGATGAAAACTGCAATACAACATACGTTTAAGTTAAAACTCCAATGAATTCAGAAATGACTGACTGAATGCTGACATTCACAAGTTTCTCACACACTCATAAATTCCTCTTGACACAACTGCACTTTTTGACAGTTCTAGATGAGAAGTTATTTATAATCTGCTGACACCCAGATGAGGATGAGTTAGCTTCCGGGTCTGCTTCCTCTCCTTATTTATTTATTTGTAGCAGGCGTTTAAAGCTAGTAATAAAGTAAAAAACACAACAACCCAAGCACTACATAGGTGGGATTAGGTCAGTGTGATCTGGCAACCCTGACTGCAGCCCAAACTGCAAAAGCTTTCCTCAACAACTAACACGACATGTGCACTGTGTGTGAAAAGACCATAAACACTGGAGGCAGTGTAGCACCATGTGACTGTGTGTCCAAAAAATAAACAAATAAACTGTATGTTTTATATTACAGACTTCTGTACTATTATAGACCATTACTGAGTAATAACACTAACATTTTACTTTTATTACGTGTATTATGTAATATTCTAGAGGTTTATTAATTGAGATGAAGCTCATGACAACAATCACGCACAAAGCTGAAAAAGAAATGAAGTTCATCAGTCTGTTTAACATCACTGGGTCTGGAGTGATTAAAGTTTCTCCTTGTGGTTGTTTGTAGAAGCAGCCGTGACGCCACTGACGTGCTCATGCTGAGCTAAAGTTCCCCAAGCAGCTGTCCGTTGCCTTCTGTGAATACGTTGTCACTACTTGGTTCTGGATGATTCAGTAAAGTAGATAAATAAAACTCATAATATAAGGAATCTTGCACTTGATTTTTGCTCAGTGCTCTCATATTTTACGTCTTTCGTTTTTTTTTTTTTGTTTTTTTTTTAAGAAGAAGGCCTCACACAGATAGAGCACAGTCTCTAGTACAGTCTGAATAAATAGTGATCTCAACATTCTACATGATATTTTTAGAGACATTTTTATTAATGAACTCCAGCTCTTTTGTGTTTCAGTCTGAGATTCTAACATAAAGACATTCAGACTGTTGAAGTGACCCAAAATAAGTCAGTATGAGCTGCTGATTAAACACTCAGTCTCAGACACTCAGAAACCACAATGCTATTTCTGTTCAACTGAAACATGATGTGAGAGAGCGCTGCTGCAGTTGTAAATAGCAGTTGTGGAATGCATTAATTTATCATATTAATTATATATTAGGAATATTAACATCAGTACACAGTAAGTAACACTTCTATAAATGTGTTAACAGCACGCTCACACTGGGCCTGAGCACTCGAGTCCACTTTAAGACTATTTCTAGGCTTGTCATATGGAAATGTAATACAGTTCTGAAAAAAAAAAGAGAGCACTACAATAATCAGTTTCTTACAGATGCATGTGTTGGTGAGATGAACAGTTTGGTTTATTTTTTTTTGTGAACTGCTGACTCTATATCTCTTAAATTTAAAATATAACTATTATTATTGAGAGTGTATGTTTAAAGGAAATGACATCATCAGAGCACGTCGAAATAACCCCAGATCATGCAGTATTTGCATAACTCAAATAAAAAAAATGATTGTAAACAAACTGTGTTAATGCATTTGGCTAAATAACATTCAGAAATCAGTATTTGGTGGAATAATAACCCCGATTTGCAGTTACAGCTTTCGTGTGTTTTGTCTCTCCGCCAGTTTCTCACATTGCGGTTAAGTTTTCTACCCCTCCTTCTGCAGAAAAACAAACAGCTCAGCTCTGATCGACGGTTTGTGACCTTCTATCTTCCTCTTCATGACATTCCAGAAGTTTTCTGGAGTAAATTGCAATAGACAAGTTTTCAATAGGCATGTCTAAGTTTAAAATATGCGACATACTGCATGTGGTGTGTGTGTGTAAATATTCCTGTGTCGGCCATTTTGTTAAATAAATAAACATCTGGCCTACAATCCACAGAATGCACAGAAACTTTTAACAGACAAAAATATCAAGGTATAATCATTAGATCATTATAATCATTATATATTTTTTAATCCTGTTATGATGTGGCGGGATAGCGCGTTATGCTAGCGCGCCTGGTTTTCTTTTTTCTACAGAGCCCTGATGCAGGGAAGGTGGTGTGTGTGTGAGCTGTGGGAGTGATGGTGCACTATTATGGGAGGCTTTCGGACATAACGTGGGATTATTAATTAAAATACAAAACTTAATTAAATAGAACAAAGGCAAACATAACATATACATCAAAGTCTCCTGTCCTCTCCAGACAGGGATAATCCTTCTTTATCCACCTTTAGTTTTGTCTTTTCCTTTTCTCTTTTTTCTTTTTAGTTTTTCTCTCTTTTACTTTTTTCATTTCACTTTTCTCTTTTCACTTCCCCTTTTTCACTTTTCTCTTTTCTCTATACCAGAGCCATGCTCCTAGACCTGGTGCTACCTAAATGTCCACACATCTATTGCTTTGTGTTGGGGGTCTACAGTATATAGACATGCATCCAGGTGTCATGTATCCCCCTGATTGCCATCATCCTTGTTACTCATTCTCTTGGTGAGGTCATATTCTTATGTGACTTTTCATGCCAATGTTATGCTGATGACACTCAACTCATTCTCCTCTTTCCTCGCTCAGACACTCATGCTTCATGATTCATGCAGATGATTCATCCCCCCCATCAGGATCTCCCTGGACAACTCTCAGATCACACCTTCAGCCACTGCATGCAACCTTGGGGTAATGGGAGAATTAACTGTCCTTTCCCCTCAGATTGCTATTCTGACGTTCTAATGTTGATTTCTTCTTGTAACATCAGAAGAATTTGTTAATTTCTCTCCATACAGGTCACTAAGGTGGTGGGTTGTCCTTTGTTATTTCAAAATGAGTCTACTGTTTGGCTACTCACGTCTGGCAGGTCTTGTGGGTGTGCTCATCTCTCAGGAATTGAGGAAGACGTGCATCAAGACTTATTTCTATTGTGACACCTTGGTGGTGAGATGAACTTCCTCTAGATTTCTCTACTGTTTCTTAATGATCTGGGGTAACACACCCCTAACAAGCAAACAAACAAACAAACAAACAAACAAATAAATCCATCCTAACAGTGTTTGATTGATAGTTCTTTTTAAGATAATTTATAGAGCACACTTATGAACCTCACAAGAACCACAGGAGCACACCGCACTCATTCTACATAACCTCTCTTTCTGCATGGAAATTTATCAGAATAGCAGAAATAGCATGTAAGTTGTAACTGCAGAAAACACACACACACACACACACACATGCACGCACACAACTTCCTCAAAAATTTCCATCTGTCTCAGCTAATCTGTTTGTTAAAACTATTAAACATCTCTTACAGTTGGTGAGGATGGCCTCATAAGGACACCAGAAATTGGATGGAACCACATAGAAACCATAAACATTTCTGTCGATGTTGGAGAACCTCAGAACTGCAAATGATACAAACAGCCTGAACTCAAATTACTGAACAGATACAGATAATACAAGACTATTACAAGAATATATTAAATGTAAGATGTGGGGGTGGTCGCTCAGATGGCTAAGGCTCCAGGTTGTTGATCTAAGGATCCAGGTTCGAGCCGTACCGTCCGTTGGTTGCCACGCCCTGTACTCCCAGCCTCTCATCTCTTTATTTCACACTGCACTTTTTAAGTAAATCTGAGTATTTTAAATTTATGATTAATTGTGATTGCAGATAAAAAAAAAATTATCATTTGACAGCACCAATATATATAAAATTATTATTATAAGCCCCGCCCCCAAACAAGCCTAGAAGCAGTCGTGTGTGTGAAGAGTGTGTGAACGCTCTGTGTGAACATATGTGTAGAAGTGTTACTGGCTAAAGCAGTGCTCTCTCACATCATGCAGTTGTTTCAGTTTAACAGAAATAGCATTGTGGTTTCTGAGTTTCTGAGCAAACCCTCCTTCCCTGGTCTCACTCTCTCTCTCTCTCTCTCTCTCTCTCTCTCTCTCTCTCTCTCTCTCTACATGCTATTTCTGACCTCTCCAGACCTCTCTGATCCATACTTATGCCCTACCTATGGTTGAGTTCTCATCAACTAAAAACCACTCATAGGTAGTGAAGATGTCTCCATGTGGCCAATATAAATATCACCATGACATCACTGTAGATGGGACGACATAAAGACCATAAACATGGCTGTGGATGTTGGAGAACCTCAGAACCGCAACTGCTTTAACTCAAATTATAGACCAGATGATAACGGCAACACAACAGACTTCAAGTTAAATCTTTAATGAATTCAGAAATAACTGAAAGCTGATATTCACAAGTTCCTCATAAACTCATAAGTTCCTGTTAACACAACTGCACTTTTCAACATTATATTGTACAATAAATTATGATGCAATAAATGAAAAATGGAGCTCTTAGTGCTGAAAAGGCTAACATGGGTTTCCATCGAAAAGTGTCGTAACACACAGGACATTACTGTTTTGACCAGCTCAATATCAAGCTGGTGGTCATAATGTTATGGCTGATGCGTGTATATATTAATCATGTTCACTATTTTGAGGACAAATACTAAGAAAACAACCCAGTGTAAAACTATTAGAAAGAAAAAAATAAAATCAGACAAATGCAGGATTTTGAGCACAATCAAACATTGACAAACAAACCAAAAATATTTATCAGGTGAGGCAAATTAATACAATAAATGGTTTGGAAATATTGAGTAAATTTTGTTTTTGAATAACATATAATGCATCTGTCTACAAACTGGGTGAATAATTACCTTCATGTTGTTTTTCAATTTTGACTTTATTTCTCTTTATCTATTTTATTTTAACTTGTGCATAAACGTCTTGATGGCTCGTGTCTCTGGATGTTCTGGAGGATGAAGGTTTCTTAGCAAAACTCACAGCTGCATAGTTCAAGACATCTTCATCATCAGTCTGATAAAGAACAAGAGCCGTTTATAAACCAGAGCCGATTAAAAGACTATAAATAATGATTACATTTATACTTTTTCTACTAAAATTCTCTGTACATTGTGGATTGTAGGTCAGATGTGTATTTATTGAACAGAACAGAATCACAATGAATAGAAGACTGGATTACCTGATTGGTGGGAGTTTGATGGTTACTTGATGAAGCACCTGAACAATAAAACACATAAGTAAAGTTTAAATGTAGAGAGGATTCATACTTTGGCGACAACTTTATACAGTTACTCTATAAATGATAATAATAATAATAATAATAATAATAATAATAATAATAATAATAAGCAAACCTTTTCTTTTCTGTGTTAATAAAACTCCAACCAGAGCCACAATTACAATAACAGATATTATATTGGAGGCTATTAAGGCAATAACCGGATAGAAATCTGAAATTATGAAAACAAACAACATGTCTACATATTGAAATTACATTTTTAATACAAGACAAAAGAAAGTGTATCTGATTAAAACTCTTACCTTTGCCATCTCTGCTGTTTGAACCCTGGTGTGTAACAGAGTGTGTGTTGTTGTTAAGTGTTCCAGGTGTAGGACAGAGTTTCATCTCTTTACCTTTACCAATGAAAATGTATTTATTGACAGACAAAATTTTGTTTAACAGAACATTCTATTTTACAAAACAAAGTAAATAATAAAAAAGTAACAGTAAATCTATTGTAGTACATTTTTCAGTTTCCATTTTACTTTAACTTCACTGTATTTTAAAAACATCAGAAAAAAAAACATCAGAATTTCTATTCAACTACATTATGTGGTATCTGTTGCTCCTTTTTACTTATAAGTAGAAAATAAATGAGAAAAATTAGTAAATTGAAGCACAGCAAGCACAACAACAACTGTGGGGCAGTGGTGGATCAGAGGGCGAAGGCACAGAGCTACTGATTAGAAGATCAGCAGTTCGATCCCCAGCTCAGCCAGGTTGCCACTGTTGGGCCCTTGAGCGAGTCCCTTAACACTATCTGCTCCAGGGGCGCTGTATCATGGCTGACCCTGCACTCTGACCCCAGTTACGCTGGGATATGTGAAGAAGGAATTTCACTGTGCTATAATGTATATGTGACAAATAAAGGCTTAACTTTAAGAACAATTAGGGTACAGTATGTTTTATTTTTAATGATTTACACAAGTACAGGATTTGTGTACATCGTCCACCACTGACAAAATGAAAGGAAGTTTATTGGATTAAAACTCTGACCTTCTCCATCTCTGCTGTTTGAAYCCTGGTGTGTAACAGAGTGTGTGTTGTTGTTAAGTGTTCCAGGTGTAGGACAGAGTTTCAYCHYTTCMCCTTTAMAAATAAATTGGAAAAGCAGCAAATAAACAGAAATGATACTAAATATGAATAATGTGAAATATTCAACATTTAATGCACATGTACA
>QMIH01001778.1:23998-45398 GCA_003987875.1 Clarias batrachus | reverse complement strand
GGGGACAAACGCACAGCTGTGTAACGTTGCCGTGGTAACACTGAGCAAAACCACAGACTGAGCAGCTCTGCTCTAAATACCCCGAGCATCGTGCTTTTATACATTCACTCTACATTCAGTGTTTGGAGACGATGCAGACAAGTTGTAGTATCAGTCTCTCAATTTACTGACATTTAATCACACGTTAAATATACAGTTAGAGCTACAGAATCAGTCCAAGTGGGAGATTCACAGTGGATACAGTGAACACAATCCTCCAGCCTCTGATTGGCTCTTATTGTCCCAGCTCCAGTCTCTGATTGGCTGGAATTAAATCAGCATTATAGGATTGTCACAACATAAGAGATAAGAGTCTTTATTAATTTTGAAGGAAATTGTTTCTCCAGTGTTTTTTTGGCGACTCTACCCACCTCTACTGACCTCCGCAAATATTACTGATTAACAGAGAGAATGAGAGACAGAATATTATTTGAACATTTAAATTATGAATAATATTGCAATTAATATTGATTAAAATTGTATAACCCACCATATGCTCACGCCAGGTTTTACCCACAAAACACTAAAGTGTAGAGAATATTTAACTATAGAATGTAACATTATTAATTAACTCAGTGTTAATTGAGAGCCAAACCCAGGAGACTTGGGCCATGAGGTGGGGTACACACTGGACAGAGTTCTAATCCATCACAGGGGAAGTATACACACACACACACACACACACACACACAGACCCGAGGTGGAATCGACTATTTGTCTCTGGAACTGTGAGGCCACATTGTTAAACCCCTACGCCATCATACCACCGAATGTAACATTAGAAGGTCAAAAACAGATTCTATTACTTGGTACAGACAGAGATTTGTATTGACATAATTAAGGACATCATTAAAAATTAAATATTAAAGACTGTTACAGTAAACAATTGTTACATCACTGAGCTTCATGTCAAAACAGTAAATTGTGGATTTGTTATAACTGTCAATCTGTCAATCACAGCATCACCAGCCAGTCATGAGGACGTGTGAGTGTGTTTTGCCGCCTATGATGTTGGTGATCAGCAGTTTGAAACGATGTATTTTCTTGGCTTCATGTGTCTCAGAGGAGTCATGTGATAGACTTCATCATCCCTGGTTGGTAGCTGTTGTGTTATGGAGAGACCTAACCTAACTTTTTTTAACCTAACTTTTGTCAAATCATCCATTCACCACTGCATTTCACACAGGTGTTTCATTGTATTCACTCTTAATCAAGTTTCTTATTCCCTGAGTGATCTTACACATATAAATAGTGATATATTGCTCTGTGTGGGTGGGGGGGGGTGTTGGGGTGTGATTGACTCCTCAGGGCTACAATGATGGTAGAGCCCTAATACTACTGGAATTAAATATAAATTATGAATTAGATATAGATAAAGAGGGAAGTGGCCCAGTAATATCGCTTATCTAAAGGGCCCAGAGTTCTGTACTACGCCCCCTACTGCCCTACAAGTAAGTAAATAATTCTGCGCATTACAGTAAGATACACCAATCAGCCATAACATTAAAACAACAACATTATTAGAAGAATGCTCATGTTTGACAAATATTATTTGCACTTTGATGAAAATATGGTTGTTTATATATTCAGGCGCATCAGTGTCAGAAAAGGGAAAATGTAATAAAGCGCAGGTCTTCTGCAGGTTCACACTGATGTCATTGTACTTTTTAATTCTCTTGTAAACAACAGATCATAAATCACATCATATAGAGAGACACATAGACACACGTTCCTAGTGATTAGCTTCAGTTAAATCTTACAGACTGTTTATTCATGAAACATTATTTTCCCATTTATTATGTTTATTTTAATCTTAATTTGTAAACAATCAGCATCGTTGGAAAAATAATGAAGGTAAGAACTCCAACTCTACAAACAGAGAGCCAGAACAGCACACGCATCTGATCAGTAGAGCTGGAACCTGTATGGAGAACATGTTTAACATCAAAAGCTGAAACACTTTAAAATGATTAGCCTACAATTAAAAAATTAAGAAATTAAAGATTTATTTAAAAACATTTAACATTTTAAAAGATTGTTAAAGAAGATAAAATGAGTGTATTTGATTAAAACTCTGACCTTCTCCATCTCTGCTGTTTGAACCCTGGTGTGTAACAGAGTCTGGTTTCTTGTTAAGTGTTCCAGGTGTAGGACAGAGTTTCATCTCTTCACCTTTACAAATTAAAAATGATTAATTAACAGAAGAAGGTTTCATTTATATATATTTATATAAACTGCAGTGATGGACAGTTGTTATTGTTGTTGTTGTTAGTCTTTTTGCTGCTCCTGTCATGGGGTCGCCACAGAGGACCACCTCATCCACACAACAACTTGACGCAGGTTTTACACCAGATGTTCTGACCCTCCCATTTTATCCAGGCCTGTGACTGGCACTGCATAGTTGGGGTTTGGGTGGGAATCAAACTCAAGCCTTCCACATGACAGACGAGAGACCTAACTAGAACCACTAATGCCCTCCGTGGGAGGATTTTCATTTTGGGGGATTTTTTAATTATAACTCCACTACATTTCAAGGTAAAATACTTCTACTCCACTACTGTACATGATTCTTTGTCTGTATGTTGTTCATTATTACATATGAATGGGAAAAAAAACAAACAAACAAAAAAACAAATATAAGAATCATGGTAAGGACACCAGTTAGCGTACAGCGTGTGTTTTATTTTGTCTGGTTTGCTTTGATCAGTGTAACAGTTTACAATACTGAGCTCCTGGAAACAAGAGAAAGGAAGTCCTGACTCTAACTCACCACTCCATCACCAATGGGCTTATTTGAAAGAATTTTTCTATTTATAAAAGAGAACAAGGAGTCAAGTTAATTTACCAAAACCTTTTCTCTCTGCCACCCGTATGATTCCTCCTTACAAGTGGTAATTAAGGGGTCGATGGTTCTGCCGGCTGGACAAGTTGCATTTTTTTCTGGTAACCGTGAAGAGAACTTAAAATGCTCCATCGTTTCTTAATCATACCCATAAGTGTAGCTTTACAGGTTTCTGAAGCTCTACAGAATGTTCTGGACAGTGGGCGGAGTTTATCTTCACCTCAGAACAACACTGAGACTCCGACAGAGAACAGAGGAGAAGAATCCAGCAAGCTGTTACCATGTGTGAGTTATTAAGTCTCATATAATCATTATTCTCATCATATAAAACTAATATTATTTTATTTTATCTTCATTTTGGCGCTTTGCCCAGTTAATATGAAACATTGTCTTTAAATGTCACTCATATAGCTTAGATTAGCGTGTAGCTAACAATGCTAATCATGCTAATATACTGCCTTATGTAGCTTAGCACAAACATGTTACTTAAAATGCTCCATCGTTAGACCAATTAGACCTGCACGTGCCTGTCTCTGATCAGACAGTAGTGTGTGTTCTAGTTTTTAGTGTGTGAGAGAGATTTGCTATATGCTAATGAAAATAACACAGATAAACACAACAACTGAAGAAAATCTAAACAGCCCTGTCTCAAACCGCTGTCTTACCTACACAGTTTCGCACGATGTCTGTAAGTCCGGTTCATTCTGTGAGTTTTGTACTGATTATGTTTGCAATTTTTCTGATCGAGAAATTAAACGGTAATTTTTTGTGCAATCTTTGCAGAATGCCGGTCGCTCACTCACACTGGCTTGTGGTGCCTCACATCTCATCTCACCGCGGGTTAAACCTCATGGTGTCTGACACACTTTACACATAAAGCATGAAAAGGAGAAAATCAGAAACAGGGCGTAAGAATGTAAAAAAAAAGCTTCTGATTGGCTGGAATTCAGTGAGCAGAGTGCTGTATACGATATTGAGCAGCGCAGGAAATACAGTCTGAGCACAACGCGAGTGTGAGTTTGATGAAGTAAGTGAGCGTTTAAGGGAACGAAAATAAAATCTGGATGCAAAACAGTTTTTGGTGTGAATATAGCACATATTACTGCAGTCCAGTTTGTGCTGAATACAGTGTAGTTAGATTTTAGACATTTATTTGTTTATAAGTAACTGAAAAATACACAAATATCAGGACATGTTAGAACCTCTTAAGGGCCCCAAAACACCCTCAGACTCCTCAATATTAAGTCTGAGCCAGGATGTAGAGGTCAGTCATTTCTGTGCTAGTCGTCATTTCCTTTAATGAGGAACTAATGTTAACTCACAGCAGCAAAATCTTTATTTGTGTCTGAACTTTTAATAAATTCATCATTACCGTGATTATAATTTATGTATCACTGATTAGTTTAGTTAGTACATGATACTGTACCTGTAACGCGTCTCTACACCACAACACAATACAACAACATCAGCGCAGACTGGAACTAATAATCACTTCTGGACTTTTGCTCAGGATTTGTGTACATCGTCCACCAGTGAATAAATGAAAGGAAGTGTATTTGATTAAAACTCTGACCTTCTCCATCTCTGCTGTTTGAACCCTGGTGTGTAACAGAGTGTGTGTTCTTGTTAAGTGTTCCAGGTGTAGGACAGAGTTTCATCACTTCACCTTTACAAATAAATAAATAAAAAGCAGCAAATAAACAGAAATGATACTAAATATGAATAATGTGAAATATTCACATGTACACATAATTCTGGTTAAAGTGTTGATCTGGAATTAGCAGCTTATCAGAGTAAAACTGTTTACCTTCAAACTGCAGACGTGTTCCAGATGTAAACTTTAGTGTGGTTCCATCAACTTCTCCACAGAAATATTCTCCTCCATCATCTTCTCTTATTTCATTAATGTTGAGATCAAACTTCTGGTCATTTACAGCTACACTGAAGCGACTATCATTAAATCCATCAACAAATATGTAGCCCTGAGTGCCGGCGTACGGTCTCACCAAAAACTGAGGAACTTTTCCAAAACTCTGTCTGTACCAAGCAACACTATATCTGTTTCTGCCGTCACTAATGTTACACTCCATAGTTACAGCTCCTCCACGCTTTACTGTTTTCATGTGAAGCTCCTTGATGTCAGAAGTCTTTACTGCAATAAAAGAATGTATTTAATATTTAATGTTTCATGATGTTAGTAAATTAGTTAAATATGTAAAATGACTATTTGAGATGAAAGTTTAAAAAGTTCCTCACCAGTCGTGCAGAGACAAAGCAGAGAGTAAAGAGCCACAAAGAGTGTGATCATCGTTCCTGTTTAGACAAAGTGATAGTGAGGTAATGAACTTGTGTGTTCAGTAGAAAACCAGGTCCAGACTCACGCCTGATTGGATGTTTTGAAGCTGTGGACTGATTTGATTGGTCCATTAGCTGTAATGAGATGTGAAGCTCACAGTGAATTCTTGTCTATTCTGATGCTGTGATGAGTCACATGACTTTACAGATATGATCTACTGGAGCTCTATCAGTCCTGTGTGCTGGAACCTCTCTGATAGAAGAAGTTTAATGCTACTACATGCTGTTTATGCTTGTGTTTTACTAATGGTTGTGTTTCTGCTTCATGCAGATTGTAAGACTACCAGTTGACTTTATGTACTCCTATTCATGTTCTTACTTTTGTGTGTTGTGTTTTAAAGGGTGCCTGTGTTTGTTACATCAGGGTGCCAGATTATACCCAGCTAGTAGCCAAATACAAACACATAGCATTCAATATTGGCAGCTGGTCTGTTTCTACTGTCTGTCTGGCATCAGTTTAATTCTCAGTCTTTATAAGTGCATCAACAGACTTTCTTTTAATCTGGTCAATAAAATCCTACAATCTGCCAATTCCTGCTAAAGAATCACCTACGCTGATAACTAGCTAGACTAAGTTTAACTCTAAAACAAATACAAATAATTAAACATAACATTACATTAAACATTAATTTACAATATTTTCCAATTACAAATATCAAGCTGTACTACTTGTGAAAAAGTGTTATGGATCATCTCAGCTAGCGTGTTTCGGTAGAGCATTGTTGGATTGTAATAATTTTTGCAGTTTCTTGGACCTTTGTTGGATAACTACAATGATTCAATATTCATTGTACAATCTTTTAAGGAGTCTATTTAGAGGTTCTCAAGTGGACAGCATGAGTGGAGGGTTGATGGTTCACCTTAGGTGGGACCTTTGTGTCTCTCTGTGTGTAGAGTTTGTTTGTTCTTCCTGTGCTTGATGGGTTTCTTCCGGGTGCTCCGGTTTCCTCCTACGGTTAGAAGACATGCAGATGAGGCTCATTTTCATTTTCAACTTCCCCACAGTGTGAGTGTTACATTTTCTTATTGTCCTAAAATATTTTTTGTGTAATTTTAATAAAATACTTTTGACTTCCAAACAAAATGTCATTATATAAATAAAAATATTAATTAAACTATTAACAACAAAATGAAACAACAAAATAAATAAAGTAATAAACAACCATCAAACAGCAGAAAAAGCTAAAGTTAAGACGTCACTGTTATCATTGTGTACAGGCCAGTCTGTCTTTGTAATAATAATAAGCAGAATAAGAATAATGTTATAATATATATGATTGTCGGATAAGGAACACTAAGTTGTAAACCATTATGTAAATAAAACAAATCAGCTCTTTACCTCACATCTCTGTTTGTGATAAAAAATAAATTGATAAAAATATTGACTTCAGATAATTTTCATAGTAAATCTTTATTAGATGCGTTGAGAAAAGTAGGCAATAATAACCGACCTGAAATAACGCAGGTTTTGGAGCTTCTCGTGTGTCTCGTTCTGGTAAATGAAGGGAACTACACACAACTGTTCAAGTGAGAAAATTCACGGGTTTCTACAGTTATATAACTGCACAGGCTATTAAACAACAGAATGGTGAAAAATTAATAATAATTAAAAAACTTTAAAATATGAATATTTTTCTTCCTATTTCTTGTATACACTTTCATTTATGTTAAGACAAAACCTAAATCACTCCTCAAATGCTTCTTTGAGTTTTGTTTTGATCTGCTGGTTTCATTGAGTATCAAGTTCAGGAATCTTTTATAACTTTCTCCAAATTGTTCAGACTTGTTACCAACCTTTTGAAATCTTTGATTCATGTTTCTTTTAAATTTTAAAATAAAACATTTTGTTGTTATCTCTGAAAACCTTACGGTGGACAAACTTTCCAAAACTTTATTGGACCTTGTTTCTTTCATTGGTCTACTTTCACTCTCCTTTCTGTTAGGAAGAGTGTAATTTGTTGAAGAATCTAAAGAGGTTAAAAATAAAATTAATTTCCCACTGAATTTCACTTCTTGAAAAATAAGCCACCAAATGTGGAGAAATGTGCCAGCGTTTGCATGTCTATATTTCCATGTTGAATTAGCCATAGTGTCTGCCGATAGTAAAATATTGGCTATTATAGAGGAAATATAATCGAGATATCTAGATATTGGAAAACTGAATAAGTATTTTTTTTTTTGTTTTAAAATAAAATATTAAAGAGTAATCAGTTTTTAAATATTTTAATCTATACATTGTTGCTCAATAAAATTATATCAGTATTACACAAGATAACCAATGTGAATCATACTTTACTGGACAGGTTTATTTCTGTTTCTGAATAACCCCCCCCTCCCCCACTCCCCCCCATCCCACAAAGAGAAATGAAGAACTTATGAAGAAAAAGTCTACAGTATTAAACACTTCTGTGTTAAACCTACTGGCTCAGAGTGTTACAAGAAGTCATAGTTTAAACCTATTCTGCTTTATACTCAGAACAAAGGGACTAACAAATTTTCTCCTCTTCTTTAAGGGAGGAATCTCATTTTTATCATCTAGAATAAAACAAAATAAGAAAAACTTAATTTATCTACTCAAGTTTCATGCTTTATAATCAGAAGATATCAGAATTCCGTCTCTCAGAATCATCATTCTTCACATTTGATCACATCACACTTTGAGCAGTGCTCCATCTGGGGTATTTCTTGTAGGTATGTAATGTATTGTTCAGTTGTGCAGTCTATATTGTCATGGCAATGTTTTGACAGAAACCTTGGATTAAAAAGAATATTACAAATATTACAAAAAAACGTCCGTATCAAACACTTAAGTATGCTAATTATAGATAGAAGAAGGGGAGACACAAATCGTGTGAAATACTGGCTGAAATCGTCTACCATGATTGCACTCTTACAGTTTATTCTAGAGAGCTTCCCTCTTGCATGTGGTTTGAAAGCATTTGCTGCTTGAAATGTTCTATTCACTATAAGCTATTTCACAGGGTGGTGGTGGCTCAGAGGCCTAAGGCACTGAGTTACTGATCAGAAGATCGGCGGTTCGATTCCCAGCCATTGCCATTGTTGGGCCCTTGAGCAAGGCCCTTAACCCTATCTGCTCCAGGAGCGCCGTACCATGGCTGACTCTGTGCTCTGACCCCAGTTACATTGGGATATGCGAAGGAGGAATTTCACTGTGCTGTAATGTATACGTGACAAGTAAAGGCTTTACTTACTTACAATCGGAGAGGGGAAGCTCTGCCTGGATTGATCTTTGTGGCTGCTGTAACTGTAACTTTTTGTCTGCTATATTTTAAAAAGGTGTAAAACACAACATTCTTATAATCTCCCAAAATTAGCCACGGCAATGGTAAAGTCTAACAAGGAGTGAAACCTGCTCCTCCAGGTACTTCCATTTCCTCCCACGGTCCAAAGACCTGCAGCTTAGGCTAATTAGTGTCGTCAAATTGCCCGTAGTGTGTGAATGAGTGTGTGAGTGTGTGTAATGTGTGTGTGCCCTGCAATAGATTTGCACTCTGTCCAGGGTGTGCACCGCCTTGTGCCCTAAGTTTCCTGAGATACTGTGGGCCCCAGGCGCCCCGTGACCCTAAATACAGGATAAAGCAATATAGTGCTCAGCATAAATGAATGCAAACCACTACATTTGTCAGAAAACCTTTAATTTCCTTTCAGAATCAACACTTTTTATGAGATAATATACTACAAAATACTCCCACAAATGTGGTATTATTGGAATTCATTCAAGCCCATGTTGTAAACATGAGTACACCCCAATTATAGTGTTAGGAGAAAAGCCACACTTGACCAAAATCTCCAAAAACAAACATGGGTAATGGATTTGTCCCAGCTTATTTTTGAACAATGGGCCAAAACTGGTACAGATATGTTCTGTAGAACTGATGTAAATTTAGACCAGAACTGGTCCAGCTCAGTCTCCGGGATCATTATCACATCTGGTCCAAATGTGGCATAGAACATGTACAGTTGACCGGCTCCAAACATTAGAAAACTAATTTTTAAACAATGGAAAAAGGTCATGTGACCTGATGAATCCAGATCGAGTCTGTTCCAGAGTGATGGGCGTGTCAGGGTGAGAAGGGAAGCGCTGTAATGAAGCGATGCTCCCATCATGCATAGTGTCCACTGTACAAGCCTCTGGAGAGAGTGTTATGATCTGGGGTCGCTTCAGTCGCTCAGGTCGAGACTCAGCAACGTTATGTGGAGATAAAATAAATGAGCAGGGTATCCCATCAATAGATTTTTTGCTGACAGCACATGATTTTCCTCCTCAGAGGCCAGACATTAACTACTTGAAAGACTTGGATGTGCTGGAGGAGACTTCATGGAGCACTCTGACTCTCCTCATCAATCTCAAGCCAAAAATCATCACGAGGAAACACTAACTAATCTTGACCACATTTACTAAGTTTAAATCAACAGATGCAAGACAAACGTAAAGAAACGCAAACAAGCTATTTATAATAAAACTAATGACCGTGAGCGCCCATGTCATCTGACCGAGATGTAAACTGGGAAATGAAGTCAAACTGAAAAGAATTAAAAACTCAAAGTCTCAGGGCGCATGGCGCCCTCTAGGGGTTATCCCTGACAATAACATCAGCCTGTACACAGTTCAGTGGAGCTCATTCAGTTCTGTGACAAACATCATTAAAATGAATATATTTAGACTGGATAAAACAATGAGTGAAATAATAAATCATTTTGATAGACTTTTTCATAAACTACAGCAGAAACACAGCCACACAATTTCCCCTTGACTTATTTAATAAAGCAGATATGATCCCCATGTAACTCAACTTGAATACAACACAATGTTGCGCTTCTCAATCATTACATTAATATAAGATAAATTCAGCAATAGTTAATACTTTAGCCCAGCTCTGGCGCAGATTCACATCAGATGTACAGGACACCTAATAATAAAATTATTATTATTATTATTATTATTTATTGACTATTGAATGTAAATACTTCTCAGCTTCCATTTTTCAGGTTTTTTTTAAGTTATTTGCTCAGAAAATATCTGATTCTTGTCCAATTTTCTGTCAAGAAATCTGTCCCCACATTCTTCAGTTTCTTGCCAAAACAATTTCCATATGTTCTTCTTTATTCAATACCATTAATTGTGACTAATTACATCAAGAACAAGCAGGAAAAGTCATGTAGCGCAGAAGAACAACTTTTATGTCTGAAACACAGTTGAATCCGAATCAGTTTTGGCTGCTTTCTGTAAATCTGACTCTGTACTGAAGTCACGCCAAAGAAGTGAAACGGTTCCAAGGTTCATATAGATTTGACAAAACAAAATGGACCAAATCTGCATTGGAGCTGGGACAAATCAGCAGAATGGATGTGACTGTTACACGGATTTGCCAGAAATCTGGTTCAGAGTCGTCTGCTATCAGGGATACTTGGTTTGAATCCTTGTTGTTTGTTCCTATTTTAATTATTATATGGACAGAAACCCCCATGGCATCCTAAACATAATTTGTAAAAAAAAAAAAAATTGTAATAGTGATGTTCTAATGTAGTGTATTTGGGTTTCCGCTTTGGTTATAAACTGGTGTCGCACAAATTAATAAAACTGCAGAATAACCAAAACCAGTGCTGAGACAGTACCTGCACCTGGCTGGTTATTGTCTACATGTTCACACATCACCAGCACACTGACTGATCTTACTAAAAGGGGGCACCAGATCAGCTGCTGGAGCCACGGCAATAAGGCTTTGTGGAGGTTATAACAGCACTCTGAACAGACCTACTCAGACTGGACTAGTGCAGTGTTGTCCAAGATGGTGGACGTTGAGGACCACATGGGTCACATGCTGAAAACCAGTGGTGAGCTGTCAATACAGTGTGAGTGTAAAACTGAGAAAGCATGCCTGGCCATCAAGTGGAAATTCTGTAGTAAAGTGGAACTATAGAAAACTATTTACTTTAATAATTACAGTATATTCTTTTTTGGATTCTTTAAAAATATAATCAATATGAAAATAAAATGCTTTGTTAGCATAGAGGTTAATGGTGTGTCAACAAATATGTTTTCTTCTCCCCTATTGTACCCTCATGGTTTATATAATTGCTAAAACAACTACATTACTCACAAGTGACTGTTTGATGTGGCACTATTATTCTGTTAAGTCTGACCTCTGCTGGCCAAAAGAGGAAATTACAAATCTATGACCAGCGCCATCTCCAGGTCAGATTAAATCAAATCATTTTATTATTTTTTTATAAGATGTACAGAGAAAGTATTATTGTGTAGTTCTTTAAAAGATTACTAGCCTGTATAAGAGTAAGGATTTATTGATTAAATTATGATTATTTTTTTATTATTGTGTCTAGTTAATATTATGTTGTGTCCCAAAAAGATTTTCACGCTCCAGCTTGCAGTGATTTATGAGATTTTTTTCTTTTAATAATAAAGCTACATTCATTGAGTAAATTACAAAATACAAAATGTCACCATAGAAACAACAAAAACAAAACAAAACAAAACAAAACAAACGAACAAAAAATTAAATACATGGCCATGTCCAGACTTGTCAGGGATAACCCCTAGAGGGCGCCAAAGCTCCCTGTGTTTTTGTTTGTAGTTCCTTTAGTTTAAAACTTCATTTCCCATGTGCAACTCGGTCAGGTGACCAGGGGCGCTCACCTGAACTGAGTTGGTTATTAGTTTTATTATAAATAGTTTGGATTCTTTGAGTTTCTTGTCTTGCGTCTGTTGATTGATCGTAATGTTTGCCAGTTTAGTTGTGTCTTCTGTTTCGTGTATACGTGTTTTAGTTTCAGTTTTCTTATAAAGTGTCTTTGTTATGTTGAGTTTCCCTGACTTTTTGTTAAATAAACATCGTTTTCCTTTATCACCTGGACTCGTGACAAGACTGCATGAATAATTACATTGTTCCTTTTCAAGTCTGAATTGATTTCTGTTTATCTATTGTATTTTAACTTCAGCATAAACATCTTAATGTCTCCTGTCTCAGGAAGAGGTTTTTGTAGCTATTCATCATCATTATGCTAATAAGAGAAAAATATTATTAATAGATTAATAGACTAAAAAATAATGAGACTGACATGAATAACTGGATTTATTTAACAGAACAGAATCACAGTGAATAGTAGCCTGGGTTTCCTGACTGGTGGGAGTTGGATGGCTGCATGATGATTCATCTGAACAATAAAACACATGAGTAAAGTTTTAAGGGTTATACTGAATGTTGTTACAACAATAATCTGTAAGGGACTACCACCAGAGGTCACTGTGCGCACATGTTTTTGTTTTTGTTTTGTAGTTTTTTGTTAGTCGACTCAGTTTCCCAGAAGGCACCTCGGTCAGGTGACGCTGGAGCTCACCTGAACCGAGGTAGCTCATTAGTATTGTTATAAATAGCTGGATGTTCTGGGAAACTGGGTCGAGCATTAATCCTGTCAGTGGGCATGTCTTTTGGTTTGGGTATGTTTTGGTTTGTTTCTGTTTTATTTTATTTATGTTACTTTATTTGGTCTCTGTTTTGTTCTGTGGTTTGAGTATTGTGTAAGTGTGTTTTTTTGGTTTATTTTGTGTATTTGTGTGTGTACTGTACGGTGTGTCTCCAGTGTATTTCCTAGGCCTCCAGTATGTTCCCCTTAGCTTCCTGTGTGCTCCCCTATGCGTCCAGTGTGTGTGTGTTCCCCCAGTCTTTAGGACTCCAGTCTCGTGCAATCCCTAGTCTTCCTGTCAGTCCTAAGCCTCCATGTCAGTCCTAAGCGGTCTGAAATTCTTACGAAGGTCTGAGATGCTGATAATCATGTGCAATGCTAAAAGAGACTGTTTGTGTGCGTGTTCTGTCCAGAGTACATGTATGTTTTGTTCGTTCCTTTTTGTTAATTAAAGACTTTTATGTTTAAAAACAACCCCTCTGCGCTTATCCCTGCTTTTTCTGCCCAATAACGGCAATAACGCCCGTCCGAACTGCCTGTCATACCAGTCCGTGACATAATCTAACAGTCGACATCTAACTTTTGTTACAGAAAGTGGAATAAAACTTATTTGATTAAAGCATTTTCTGTTTGAGTCTGTGTTCTCGTTAAGCCAGTTACAGTTTCTCCACAGTTTACGGTCTTCACATAAAGCTCCTTGATGTTTTTCCTGTAATAAACATCAAATAAAAAATTGCTATTTTTATTTAAAGTGTTTAAAATGTTTTCCGCCTGCAGTGCGAGGAACAAATTAAAAACCAGTAGAAAACCAGGTCCAGACTCACGCCTGATTGGATGTTTTGAAGCTGTGGACTGATTTGATTGGTCCATTAGCTGTAATGAGATGTGAAGCTCACAGTGAATATTGCAGCAGAGCAAACGGTGATTTTAATCACTTTCTCTGATTAAAATAATAAAAGTAAGATCTGTGGAGAGCATTATGTAATTAAGACTGGAGATCAGATGAGACTTTAAAGACCTGATTAATTTAATGTGTATTTAGATTTCAGAGTAAAAGTTAGAATATCTTTATGAACATTAAATAATGGTTGTTCATGTCACTGTGTCCAGACGTCCAGTAGATGATCAGATTATTAGAACAAACATTCTAAGAATTTCTAACAATTGCATCGTGTCTCGCTCGGGGGAACAGACACTGGAGAACCTGGAACTGAGGACTGGTAATAGGGAACAGAAAGTAACTAAAAATGGCTGTGTGTGTGTGTGTGTGTGTGTGTGTGTGTGTGTGTGTGTGTGTGTGTGTGTGTTGTATAATCGTGTTGGATTCTGTCACTTCAGCACTGTTTAATAAAAGACTCTCTTTCTACAGTAAGTAAACAACACTCATTACACAATGCATGAACTCGAGGTTGATTTCTACATCTGCTTGTGATTTTTAGCTTCAACACACTTCCAGTAACTGAAGCTTTAACCTGAAATGTTTTAGTCACTGGATTTATAAAAGTCTAACATCTCTTTCAGCCTTGATAAAGAAAGAATAAAACTCTTTAGTTTATATCTCTGATTTTAAACCACAGCGCTGTTTGCATTAACACTGACACACACTCTCTCTGGTGTGAGATGGAAACTAGAGGACAAACCTCACAAATCAATCAGCGGTGTGAGGACATTAAGGTTTATCAATATGTTTTGATTGCACATGTACAGTAGAAGCCTCTTCAAACAGCCGCCTGCTCCACGACGGGACCCTCTCCAATCCGTGATGGGTCTGTGATCGATCCGTGCACGGACCCTGATCTCCCGCGATCACACACTGAATGAAGCCCCGCCCCCATGAACACCCTCTTGCGCTGTTCTAATAAGCTGGTTGCAATGCAGTATAGTTCCTCCAGGGGGAGCAGTGACTGATTCAGTTGACTACAGTTCTTGCATCGTCAACATGTTTTTATGATTAAATCAAGCTCGTCATGTTGGAGACACAGTGTGTGTCTGAGTCCCGTCAATGACTATGATTTACGTGTCAGACCTTTCATGTATGTAAGACACCGTACCAATCAAAGTTACTGCATCGTCTACAGATTTCCATCATTACATCTAGGACGTCATCTTGCTCTGTCTGTATGTTTATGTAGTAGATAATAATGCTGCACCTGCATGTTTTACATGAATAAATAACTCTGTTAAGTTATTACAGGGTTACAGTAATGTCATGCTTATGAGAGCGCATGAGTAATTAAGAATGTTTTTTGATTTTTTAACATAGCGTGTTACAATGTATCGAGACGTATATTAACACTATGCAAAGTCACACCTGTGGACAAAGAGACGCAGTTCATTTTTATTCACATATCACACTTATGTCATGTAGTACACAAACCTCTCAATTACTGTATATTATATCACATTCTAAAGTGGAATTAAGTCATACAGTATGATTTGGACATGGGGACGCGTCCATCAAGTGTATTTACTGTAACTACAGTGTAATCATTCCTTATATCATGAGCGTAGGCTGACTGCTTTGTTGTAATCAGATCCGGTGCAGTGATTTCTGATGGAAGCTTCAATAGTAGTGATGAAAAATGATTTAATCATTAAGGTGAGCAGACACTGTCATTTTTGTATTGTGTGAACTCACACTACATTTTTTTTAATCAGCCTACCAACATGGCTCGTACCTGCAGTTTCTCTGAACATCCTGTATGTTTGACTAACTGGGCATGATGTCGGCGCTCACACTGTACATTTAAACAGAAACCGCAAACAAGTTTTATTTAAACAAAATGCAGCATGCTCAAAAGAAAAGCAGAGTTAATCGTAGCAGTCGTGGCTACGTGTGAAAGTGAAATAAATGAAAAGAAAATAGTATGTTGAGAAAATGTTTGAGAAGATGCAGAATTATGGGCTGTCTCTGCAGTGAGGACTGATGGCATGAGCACAGCTAAATAAATATGCTCAGGCGGAAAATCAGTCGACCAAATGATCTGATACGCCAGAACTCCAACCAGTCTTCCAGGAGCCTGACTGCTCAGAGTTCAAGTGAATAATGAGCCAGTGTGAACTGGAGGAAGTGCCATATCTGGACACAATCTGCCAAGCTTTAAAGAAATCATAGGAGAGAAACAGACTTCTGTTCAGAGGTGCTGAGATCCTCACTACACTTTAGATCTGAAAGCAACAAGTTTTATTCTGATAACCTCCCTGTAAACTTAAACTAAAACACTACAGTATACAGTATATAGAATTCTCTATAATTCAGCAACACTCATGATTTATGTGAGGAGATGGAATGACGTCCACTGATTGTAACAGACAGTCATTCAGGTGTTTATTTCAAGCTTTGAAGAGCAGAGTGTGCACTAGTTTAGACACCTTCCAGGGAATCTCATCCAGGAATGATTTACGGCAGTGACGAGTAAAAAAGATCTCTGAGGCTGGTTCTCCTACACAGAGCTGTGTCTAGACTCTCCGTAAGAGGAAGCTCACAACCTCTGACAATGGAACCTTATACAGAGCTGTGGCTGCATGTGGACAAATCTTTTATTTACTTATAAAAATGTTGAAATCACCTGTGTAAAAGGTAAGAACTTTGATGACATCTACGTATATTTCTGTTAATAAGATAGTTCAAGTAATATTTATTTAAAGTATGTTTTTTAAACTTTCCAGGAAATAACTATTCAAGTGTTTTTCTCTTAACAGCCTCCAGTTGTCATGGTCCGATCCACCTAACGCCATTCCACTTCATGCACAAATCAAGCCTCTGTCTCGCCTAGTGCATTGTATCACCTTAACATTTAGTTAACAACTTCTGAATTCCTGCCAAGCTGGATTTCTTTGTTTAAATTCCTGTGGAGATACTGCCTTTGACTCCACTTCTGTTTCCAGATTTATGAGACATTCTACCTGGTCTCTTGTATTTTTTCACCTAGTTTTACCAACATGGACCCAGCAGACCTTCAACATCTCATGGCCTGTTGCAGCCTCAAGGACCACCACTTGGCACACACCATTTGGACCTGCAGCAGGTGAAGGAGATGCTAAAAACTATTGCTGAATGATTGTTAAGATCCGTGAACCCAGAAGCCATGCCGAGTTGAAGCTGCTGCTCAGCCACAACCACATCCTTGGCATTGCTTTTAGTTTCAGCCGGCCTTGACCACCACATTTGACCTCTGTGTCACGGGCTTCACCAAGCACCCAAGCACAATACTGCACATTCTCCTTCTTTAAGACATCCACTCTCCTCATCCCGGGCTAACAGCAAACCCAAGGAAGTGCTGACTGACGCACAGTCCGTCGCATATCAAATATTCCTTCACTCAGGTGTTTGCTTTCCTCTGGCAAGCAATTTATTATTGGAGATTTGTTTCTAGCTTCCTTAAAAATTAATGGAAAACGAATTATAGATGATGTAATTCATATGAAACGTGAATTATAGGTGCATCCACTGCTGTGGAGATGATGAGATGACATGATCACCTTCATCACTAAAGCTGAAAGCAAAGAAATCACTAATTTATTAATGAATTATTAAGATGGTCAGAGTCAGTCTCCTTGTTGTTTTTTTCCACTGCATTAATAATCATTAGTCTGCTTCAGTCGGTGCGCTCTGGAAAACTTTATGCGAGCGGCTGAGCGATGATTAGACCACGTAGGAAGTTAAAGAGGAAGATCACTATGCTCAACATCCTGGAGCCCAAACCTCGTGTAAATACACTAAAATTAACAAATATTGTAAGTAAACAATAATATCCCATGTATAGAAAAGCATTTTTATTTAGATAAATAATAATCCTGCATTTATATTAGGTGTACCAGCTGTCACTATTCTTATGGCTCTTTATCAGAGTAAATCATTCAGTAACAAGCGTGTAAATTTCAATGTAAAACAGGTACATCTGTATGAATAAACTGTGTAAATGTCTGTATCATGAGCTATTGATCAGTGATTTATGTAAACAACTCTGTTCAGATTTAAGTAAATGCTCATAAAAGCATGAACTCATGTTTCTGCATTATTTAGTGACAAAATATTCCTTATCTTAGCAACATTTATACATCTGCCTCAAATGCAAGATATTTTACTGTGGCACTTGATAAAAAATGCTTACTTGTGGCTACATGTGGTCAAATAACCAGATATTCTTTTTTTGTCAAGATTAAGCAGAAGGAAGTTAATTACCATCCAGTCTCGCATGTCCCTCACAAATTGGTCAACTTTATTAAGCTTGTTTTTTTTCTTATCTGGCTTTGCTGAGACGTACATCTGAGTTTTATTAGCATAACAGGAAAAACTTATATCATGCTTATGAATTATGTTGCCCAAAGGAAGCATGTAAGGAGAAAAATGCAGTGGGCCTAAAACCGAACCCTGTGGGACACCAAACTCCACTTTACAACATGCAGAATAATCACCATTTAAATCTACAACCTGATAACGATCAGTCAAATAGGATCTGAGCCAGGAGAGGGTGTTTCCTTAATCCCTACTAAATCCTTTTCACATCCATGAAGGAGAATACTATGATTAATGGTGTCAAAAGCTGCACTGAGGTCCAGTAACACAAGTATAGTGACGCAACCCTGATCAGAGGCCCATAGGAGGTCGTTTACTACTTTAACAAGTGCTGACTCTGTGCTGTGATGAGGCCTAAACCCTGACTGATACACTTCATGTATGATAGTCCTATGTAGATATAAGTGCTACTACCTTGTCCAGAATCTTCAAGATAAAGGGGAGGTTTGATATCGGCCAGCAGTTTAATAACTGCTACAGATGTTACTCAACCAGAACTAGATCATTCTCTCGTCCTTGAGATTTGTACATGATAGGAAAAAATTTCAAGTTAACATTATAATTAAATTAAATCATAATCACAGTATACATGTACTAAAATACTAAAATTACAGTACAGATTTAGAATTGTAATAAAATGCGGGCGTTTTTTAAAAATTTTTTATTTGATTCGAATTGAAGCAAAGTGAACGTTAACACAGTGAGCCATTAGATTTTATCATGTGTAATTAGAAAAGCTACATATGAGTGTCAAAAGCGTTTTGCATCATTTTATGCTTTATGTTCTTTTAATTTGTAGTAGATTTATTAACTGAAATAATTTAAACTAAATGAAAGTTGTCATTGTCAGAACTTCAGTGCTGGTGTTTTTGCATTCTTATGATGAGAATGAAATGCAGTTTGCTGTTATGATCATCATAATTTTCTTTATCAAATAATGAGAAAATTTTTAAAAAGTACATTTCATTCCAGTAGCACATAGTGCGTTGCCAGCAGTTTTAGTCGAAGCGCACACGATAGAATCAGTCATTTAATTTCCATCAACTTATTTGTGCTGAAATTAATAACTTCTTTCCAAAAAGTTTACTGCAAAATAAAAGTTTGTTATTAAATTAATGTTAAAAATTAAAAACAGACGTATGTCAGATTCTTGTCTTCTCACGCACCGGAGCCCCGCCCCCACTCTTAGAGCTCCATTCACGTTCAGTTTTATATGAATGACTCTATTCAGATAAGTGCTGATTGCTGTGTTGGAGGGAGTGACGTGCTGATGCATGATTGTGTCCAACAGAACCTCTCCCTGAGAACGTGGCTCGTCCCATCAATTCTGACGAACTACTTCAGGCTTCAAATAACAGTAATCATCATATGCTTTTTTTGCTGTGCAACACGGGGTACTATTATTGATTTTTTTTTTATTCACATTAAAATTTTTGGAAAGAAAACTGTTTATTGTTTGTGTACATGTTTTTAATTCCGGCTTGCTACAATATATTTTCTTTTACTGCAGCGGGTTAAATGAAGAATGCATTGCCACGCTTGGAGTGACTGGAGTAAGCCTTAATGGGGACGGGGAATTTTGTATTTGCATATTAATGTGGTCTGACATTGTGAGAGCACACAGTATCAAAACAACAACAGCCGAGAAACCGAGAAACTTACTGATTCTGTTTGGAGTAAACCAATTGAATTATATATTATGATTATTATTAAGATAAGATAAACATATAAAGTACTGCATATATGTACGATTATCAATTTTGGTATCTCAAGAAAAAAATACATAATTGCCTTTTAAAGAATTTTTGTCATGTTGTCTCCCAAATTATATCTCCATTGTTTATATAAATGTGCCATTTGTAGAATTTATTAAAGTTATCACAAAGTAAACCATATAAAAATGACATAGGATACATGAAACATGGGCATATCATTATACATCAGTATATCTGTTTTATTTAGTATTCATATTTTAATCAACAATGCTCTTTTACACTTAAGAAATCACATGCAAGAGAAAATGTCCTAAATAGAAAGGTTTCATTAATTCAAGGAAAAAAGAGCAGAATGTAGTATAGTATCTTAATTTTTTTAAAAGCTATGTTCATCAAATAAAGCCAATAAATGATGTTCAGTGTTAACATGCAAACGGAAAAAACAGCAACAAATATACATGGCCATATAAAATACATGGTCATCAAATTGGGTGAATTATTACATAAACGCTTTGAGGGCGCGTGTCTCTGGATGTTCTGGACGATATGGTTTTCTTAGCTAGACAACATCAGGCTAAACAAGAGTGGATTACAAAATAAAAAATAATAATTACATTTCAACGGAGAAAGGGTTTACATTTTGATAACAGCTTTATACAGAAACTATATAAATAATAATAATAATAATAATAATAATAATAATAATAATGCATATTATTTGCATTTTATATTATGATCATGATTATCAATAATGTAATGGTAATATATATTCTGTTATAAAAAGTGAAAAGAAGCCCGACGGAAACTCTTACCTTTCCCTTGGCTGCTGTTAGGACAGAGTTTCATCGCTTCAACTTTACAAATAAATTGGAAAAGCAGCACATGAACAGAAATAATATTAAATATGAATAATGTGAAATATTCAACATTTAATGCACATGTACACATAATTCTGGTTAAAGTGTTGATCTGGAATTAGCAGCTTATCAGAGTAAAACTGTTTACCTKCAAACTGCAGACGTGTTCCAGATGTGAACTTTAGTACAGCTCCGTCCACATATCCACAGAAATATTCTCCTCCATCATCTTCTCTTATTTCATTAATGTTGAGATCAAACTTYTGGTCMTTTACAGYWACACTGAAGCGACTATCATTAAATCCATCAACAAATATGTAGCCCTGAGTGTTACTGTACGGTCTCACCAAAAACTGAGGCACTTTTCCAAAACTCTGTCTGTACCAAGATAAACTATATCTGTTTCTGCCGTCACTAATGTTACACTCCATAGTTACAGCTCCTCCACGCTTTACTGTTTTCATGTGAAACTCCTTGATGTCAGAAGTGTTCACTGCAATAAAAGAATGTACTTAATATTTAATGTTTCATGATGTTAGTAAATTAGTTAAATATGTAAAATGACTATTTGAGATGAAAGTTTAAAATGTTGCTCACCAGTTGTGCAGAGACAAAGCAGAGAGTAAAGAGCCACAAAGAGTGTGATCATCGTTCCTGTTTAGACAAAGTGATAGTGAGGTAATGAACTTGTGTGTTCAGTAGAAAACCAGGTCCAGACTCACGCCTGATTGGATGTTTTGAAGCTGTGGACTGATTTGATTGGTCCATTAGCTGTAATGAGATGTGAAGCTCACAGTGAATTCTTGTCTATTCTGATGCTGTGATGAGTCACATGACTTTACAGATATGA
>QMIH01001778.1:9388-19449 GCA_003987875.1 Clarias batrachus | reverse complement strand
TATAATATAAATATAAATATAAATCTATAATATAAATATAAATATAAATCTTGAATCTTGAATAAAATTGTTTTGATCGTGTCCTTTATTGTTTTGTTGTTTTATTAGCACGAAAAGTTCAGGTGTTATAAATAAAACAAAGTGTAATGTAATGTGACTATGGTGTAGAATACTGTAAAGTATAAATGTTTAATGTGTAAAGTTAGTAAATTGCAACATTACTATATTTAATAAGAAGAGAAAGAAGAGCCAGAGAACAACATGATCAAATACGGTATATAAAAGAACATCTGTGTGAATACAGACAGAAAATTGCATGTCATGTGAAAAAGAGTTTTAGTTTTCTTTATTATTTGCAGTGACATCGTCATCCTCTAAAACAACCTTCTCTTTTTCTTTAACAGACACCATGGCAGATTCCAGTCAACGTTTTATAAAGAATCACGGGAGTGAAATTATACAAAAGACCAGAGAACCAGTCGCTCTGGCTGATCGGCTACGTGAAAATAACCTTATATCAGATGAACTGTATAATAAAATACAAACACAGAAACACAAAGAAGATCAAATGCGTGAAATTTACAAGTGTCTTAATAGCAAAACACACTTTGTCTGTATGTATGATTGGTTGAAGGAGAGAGAGCCCGATGTGCTTCAGGACCTGGGTGAGATGCTTCACTTCGCTTTGCTTTTCTTTTTTTCTATGTAAATTCGGATTCAACTGAACTTTTACATACACAGCCATACACAGTATGTTGTGCAGTGAACTGTTTGTACGACCTAAAATAAAAAAAATAGAAATGTTTAATTGAGAAAATTATACAAGAAAAAAAAGGATAAATGAGAGGAAAATAAGAGAACAATTTTACACATATAGAAAATATGGTAAATTTTAGTTGTAAAATGTACAATATGCAGAGTAATAAAATAGAAGGGTGAAATGAAGACGTATCAATGACAAGTTACACTACAGGTACTCAAATAAAGATGCAGAAATCTCTTTGCAGAAACATTTTGTTAATATTATTAATATGTTTTTCACTTACGCAGTTTGTGACAGATTTGTATTTGCTTTACACAGAAACAAGGGACGCTGAACCTGAAGCACCTCTGAGTAAGTTTTGGGAATACCTTCACTGTTTCACTGTCGTCTCCAGACAGATTTAAGTGCAGATCAGATCAGTAGATCAGTATTTAAGCAGGGGGAAATTTTAAAACATGTAGAAGGAATGAAACCCATCTTAGACTCAGAATCACATGTAATTGGGTCACGCTTTTGTTTTATTCACACCTGATATACTGTAGGTGATTTTTAACATTTTATGATATTTTTTGTTTGTTTTTATTTTTCATCATGCAGATAAAAGATCTAGAGATGAGACTCACGAAACTGTGGATGAGCCGGATAACATTAGTGCAGAATTACCTGGTGAGTTTCATTTTTAATAAGAAAGTCAATGTAGCCTCCGAGTGGCGCAGTGGTTAAAGCGCTCGCCCTATCATCCGGAGACCGCGAGTTCGAATCCCGGGTGATGCTGTAACCTCTCGCAGCCGGAGGTCTAGAGAGAGCTGATTGGCCGAGCTCTCTCAGAGGGGAGGGATGAGAGGTACTTAGCGCTCCCACATTAATCACGGCTCTACAGCCATTCAGGGGCGTCTGTGAGCTCGCGCAACGGAGGGAGCGGATAGCGCTGTCCTCCGAGTGTGTGACTCCGCCCCCAACGGTGCGCGAGCAAGCGAGTTCGAAAAGATGCGTTCGGCTGGCGTCACGTGGTTCGGAGGAAACACGTGATAGTCTTCGGCCCTCCCGGCTGAGTGGTAGTAGTAGCCTTAATGTGGAGCCCCCTAGTGACGGGGAGGAATTGGACACGACTAAATTAGGGAGAAAATCGGGGAAAAATCCAAAAAAATAATAATAAAAAAAAAAGAAAGTCAATGTAAAGTTTTATAGATTTAGATTCCTGGATGTGAAACAATAAAATATTTTTAGCTTATTGCGATTTTAGCGATATTGTAAATACAAGGACAAAACATGCTCATTACTTTATCTAATTTATGAATGTTTGTCTTTCAATCTCTTTAGTTTCTTGAAATTATCAATTGCTGATGACTTTATTAACACTACCATGAATTTCAAACAGATCTCAAGAAGATCTCCACGTTCGCCAAACTGGAAACCTGGGTGTCGGACAACAGTCAAAAGCTGATCAGTGACTTGGAGAGAAGACTTGGAGAAGAGGGCCTGGAGGCTTTGAAAAAAGAATTAAAGAACAGAGAGTCAAAAAATAGTTTGTGCTTCAAAGCTTCTAAAATTAAAGAAATCAATGGAAATGAGGAACTTGAAGACTTTCTCAATAAAAAAACCACCAAAATTCCTAAACTGACATTTGCCACGTTTTTTAAGAATAATGATCTTGCATCATCAGGGAAAAAAAATGAAAACACAACAGATTTTGATGAGCCCATGGACACAACTGACTTTCATGAGAGAAAGGATGACAAGCACATGAAGAAAAAACACAATGATGTGATGGTTGGGACGTCTCAATGTCCAGGCCAATCTCCAAACGTATCGTCAAAATCCCCAAATGAGCCAGTCACCAAAACTGAAACTCCAGTAGTAGACACACATGGAGGCTCGGACATGCAGGAGAACGAGGAGGCGAAAATGCAGGATGTGATAAATGCACAAAATAAAGACACAGATCCAGTGTACTGCTCTGTTCAGCAGAAACATGGCAGCAGTATGAGGTTTCACACATCCACAACCAGAGCAGTAAAAGATGAGACAGGAGAATGTTCAAGGAGCTGCACTGATTCTGCTTCAGTAACATCTGTGACAGGAAGCAGGAAGGAAAATAAGCTGAAGAAGAGAAACGCCATGAACAAACTGCTTCGTGACTGGGCACTGAGACAGTGTGATGGTTCTGAAGAAGAGATGAAGAACGTATTTAAGCAGATCTCCATCATAAACATGGCAGAACACAGGGATTATCCGTGCTTCACTGCTGAAAACGTCAGCGTGTACAAGAACCCAAGAACATGTGAAAGCCAAATCATCTTCATCGCTGATGAAAAGATGCCCATGATCACCGCTAAAACCATGGTCCACTATCACATGTTTGTGTGTGACCTTCAGAAGGCAGTCCTGCTGGGTCCTAAAGACAAAACTGAACAGGAGATTAAATATGAAGAGGGTGTCATACGTATAGACAAGTGTAAAAGGTTCATTTTTGAAGTGTTTGCTCCCACACTCGCCGTGTTCAAAAAGATTCAGGAGGAAGAGCTGCACTCTCTCGTCTGAGGATTTCATTCCAGTTGATTTCTATAGCACTTTTTAATAATGGCCATTTTTGCAAATCAGCTTATAAGAAATTAAATTTTGGATATAAATTTAAAATAAAAAGTGTACAGTTTCGCCCCTAATGAGTAAGAAGGAGGTGATGGTGCTGAGCGAAAACCTTGTTGAGATGACCTGAGAAGGAAAACCTTGAAAAGAATCTGACTTAAAAGCAACCTGTCCTCATTTGGTTCATACAGATAGTGAAACCATAAATAATCCAATTCTATAACTGTTACCTGGTCAAAAGAGCAAGCAGGCGCGTGGCCAGGTGTGGCCTGTTCCCTTGTTAGTCCACAACTAATCAATTTAGATAAAAAGCCTGGAGGTGTTTCTGAGGGTTACATTCGCATTTGGAATCTGTTCACTTGAACTTGGACAAGCATGATGATGTTCACTTCGACGAAAGCAAGAAAAAACATCGGCGAGTTGGCAAAAATATTAGAAGAAGACAACACAGTTTGGAACACATTTTAAAAGAAGGACTTTAAAAGCTCAGGAATAGCAGAAGACCTGGAATACCATGGAGGACAGAAGAATTCTGTCCATGGTGAAGAATTTCACTCTCACATTTGACTGATAAAACCAAAGTTAACTTGGAGCAGTATGATGTGAAGAGAAAAGTGCAGAGAAAGAAATGAACTACCCATGATTCAAAGCAAACCACATTATCTGTTTAAAATGATGGAGACATTGTTATGGCATAAACCTGTATGGCTCACTGGTGTTTATCGATGTCCTGAGTGCTGATAAAAGTAGCAGGATGAATTCTGAAGTGTATAGACTCACTGTATACTCTCTGCTGATTCATAACACACTGTGAAAGCTACCCAAGGCAAAGAAATGGAACACTCTTTACTGGCCAAGTAACCTGATCTCAACACAGTACTCAACTCAACACAATAAGTTGCCTCCTCCAGTGTTGCCATGTTTGCTGTTTTAAAGCTAACAGGTAGAAATGGGAAATACTTCAGTCCCAGCCAGAGACAGTGCAAGTGGATACAACTTGTGATCTCCAAGATATGCAGAAAACTAAGCAAAAAATGCTGTACATGTAAACATAGTGAAAAATACCAATCAATAGAAAATTACGAAATATTTTACGACTATTTTAATAATATTTGTGATATACTGTATATGTAAACCACTGTTTTCTCTCTGTTTGTCAAGTTAAAACTGACCTGAGAACAGAGTGAAAGTTGAGCACCTGGGTATACGGTATGTTTGTGGATATCAATAAATGGACGAGCACCAGAGGTATTCACGTATGCCCAGGCACTGGAGCTCTTCTTAGAAAAACCAAGGAAGATTTAGTGCTCAGTCAAACACTGCCACATTTGGACACCAGAGTGTTAAATTGTACTTTTACTTTTTTGTTTTTTGGTTTATATTTTTTTGTTTGTTTGTATATTCAAACTTACTCTTCACATATTGGTAAATGGGTTGTACGATTAGTAATTTGGATCTCTGGAATGTGAAATTAATAAAAAATATATTAAACAAATCAAAATAATGTGTTAAAGGTTGCATATATTTGATGTGTGTTTTCTATAGCAGAACACTTTAATGCTGTCAGGTACAATATATTTTAGACCAATATAAGTCAAACACATGTTTAGGCATCAAGAGACAGGGAGCCCAGACATATGGAATGATATCGCGGACATTTTTCAAAAGGAATTGCAAATTGCATTTGCAATTGCGTTTTCCACATGTGGACGCATAAAGTGTGACATAATTCAAATGCAATTGCAAACTTTTCATTACCGTTTGCTTTTTTCGCCTTCGCGAGCGCACACTGACTGCCAAATTTCAAATGAAAAAGCAAAGTCCATTTGCAGTAACATTTCCCATATCTTACAGGTCATGAGCCTGTCATATTTAAATAGCAAAATCAATTAGCACGTCTGCTTTTTCTCTTTCTCTGTGTCGCGCATGTAGCCTGCCAAAACTCAAACACAATCGCTAATCCATTTGCAATTGCTTTCCAACACGTTACATGGAAACTTGTCAATCAGCGTCAGGGGCGGGTCTATACTGGGGGGGAGGGGCGTGATTGTATGGGGAGTGACGTCACTCGCAGTCGCCGACCAAGAGTGGGAAATTTGAGCAATGGAGGTGAACCGCGGTAAAGTTGGTGTTATACGCTAAAATGCCCCCTGCCACGGATTGCACCCCCACAAAATCTCTGTCAAACATATTAGGACATCACAATCAAAAATTCTTATTATTATCGAATATATTATATTTTATTATTATTATTATTATTATTATTATTATATATTTTATTATTATATTTTGGTTTCCTTTTTTCCAAGAGGGTGGAAATTCCTTCTTCCAAGACCCAAACTAAATCCCCTTTTGCCACAGATGGTATAACCCCGTTGAAAGGAGGAGGTTTTACAGCAAACTGAAGCCTGTAACCCTTCGTTACCGTAGTGCGGACCCATGGAATAGGAGAACAATGGAACTAACCCTAGCTGAAGCGCCAGAGGATTTAGGCAAACCGATTCTATAGATGGAGCGTTGGCACCATCTAGTGGGCGAAAAAAAAATCGGCCAGGATCTGTTTCACTCAGAGACCGGTTTATCTCTTGGTTCATTGATTTTATTGTTTTTTTGGCAATGAACCTGGATCTGGCCTCAGAAACTGAAGTGCTTCGTGAACCTGTACTCAAGAACTTGTGCTTAAACTCAGCAGACCACATTGAACTGGTGGTTGCCTTTGCACTTGAGGCATTTTTGTAAACCCTCCTTGGAACGTTGTGTGTTGAGGAAAAACTGAACAGGCCTGAACACAGCCTAACATTCTTTCGTTCGAACTCCACATCCTCCGCTTCTTTGCGGGTGGGGGAAAAGATGTGTTGAACTCGGGAGAGGACATCGCAGAAAACCCTAGGTGCTGCCCGTCTCTCCCATGCAGAGTTTGTGTCCTAGGTCTCCTTCTTCTTTTTGCTATAAGGGTTAAAGGACCTGGACCTCACAGCCGCTGCAGCGAATGACTGCTTTCCCCATGGCTTAGCACCTTGCTCCGCGCTCTGGGGTCTCGCAGGTCTGGGCGCGTTCACGAACCTCCTGTTCTGTGCCAGAGGGACTGACCAAGGGGGAACAGGAGGACGCAATGGCCTTTTTCTCGGCAAACAGATGTCAAATGCCTCTCCTTCCTTCTTCTGGAGATCGCACCTCTGTTTCATCGCCTCCACCGCTGGACCGAATAGCCCGCTCGCATTCAAGGGGGCATCAAGAAAATCTAATTTCTCCCATTCCCCAATGCTTGAGAGGTTCAGTCACAACGATCTTTCACCCGCTACGGCGAGAGCCATAGTGCGGCCACAGCTCTGCACCTAACCCTAACCCTAACCCTAACCCCGTCATAGATAACTCGTTTAACGCCTGGATCGTCCGGCGTTACCGGCCAAGTGATGCCAAGCTTAGGAGCCATGCGCTTGCAGTCCTCGATAATATCGCAGTCCACCACCGCCGATGCCACATTGCCACTCTACGCGCTCGCGGGCCTGGATGGTTGGGCCAGCAAGAGGATCGCATCCTCCTTCTCATCATCCAGTTCCTCACGGAGGAGGCGAGCTAACATTTCCTCGTCCTCCTGCTCATCTCCCTCAACTTCGCCGCCGTCTGCCAGCAGCTGCTGGTCGAAAAGTGGTTTATCCTCTGGGGACCCCGAATCCATAATATCCCCCATGAAGTGAGATCACGTCGGGGAGAAGGCTGGGTCCGCTTAGTCGAAGGAGAGACAGTAGCGAGAACCGGATCCTCTTTGGAGGATGCTGCCACTCGAAGCCTCCTCTCCAGGATTCGAGTCGGCATCACTGGACAGTGCGTGCAATTCTCCGCATCTGCCAGCGCGGACTGGGCATGCTTGACCCCCATGCACGCGATACACATAGGGTGCGTGTCGCGGGCTGAGATCATGAGCGCGAAGGAGCCTCCCTCCCCTTCTCGGTTTGGAAGCGGACATGGTGAGTCAAAATGTTCTAATCTCAGCTCACCTCAACAAGCTAGCCAGGACTAGCGACACTCAGTAACGAGTGGAAAGAGGAGATAGAAAAGAAATGAAATAAAACCCACAACAGGTTTTTGTTTGGCTGTACTGTGTTCGGCAACGTTAACCTTGACGGTACGTTTATGAACTGAGGCAGCGCAGACTGGGTGCTGAGGAAAGTCTTCACTGGGAAAAGAACAAGAATGCCGTTTCAGGGCATCACAACTGGTTATATGTGGGAGAGGGGGGTGGGCCACTATCTTAGCTGTGATTGGTCTGCTCTGCGTGCAGACGTGGTGTGATTGGTGCTTCCATAGTCTATCACGCCTGAGGCGTTTCCCATAATGAGATACCGAGCAATTGTTGAAAGAGAACTTTCTGTGAGAACGTTCAAAGCTTGTAGGAAAGAAATGCCTCACTAGATCTTTTTTAAAGAACCCACAAATTGAAGCACTCTGAGCTGCAGGGTCACAAACATGTTCTTTAAGAGATGTGGCAGAGGTTATTTAGCGGTTATGTAGCATTTGGCAGACACCGTTATCCAGAGCATTTTTATCTCATTATCCATCTGAGCAGTTGAAGGTTAAATTCCTTGCTTGAGGTCCAACAGTGGCAAATTGATGGTACCTGAAACCTTCCAAACCATACAGTAGTCCAATGCCTTAACCACTGAACTACCCCTAACCCCAAGATGAGTTAGGTAATGACCCACCTGGGATATTTACAAATTGAAGTTGCCAATGAGACAAAAAATGCCCTGTGTGGTGGTTTGAAGTGTGCTTCTGGCTTGTTTCTAGTCCAGTTCAATGCAATTTTATTCGTATAGTGCTTTTAACAATTGTCATGTCGCAGGGCAGCTTTACACAATCATAAGAATATTATGAATGTTTGTATGAAATGTGAATGTGAATGAGAAAGTCAAGGACACCTAGTGATGATGAGTTGTTAAAGCCAAAATAATCTCCACATACCTAAATATATACTTTATAATTATTCACAAAATCATAAAATGATTAATTTTAACTAAGTTAGTATAATTTTTTTTTTTAAGTGTTTAAATTGTTAAATTGCCACTAAGCTAAACATGAGGTTTTATTTTTTTGTTTTGTTACTAAAACTCCACAGATGTCTTTACAAAATAAAACTGTTGCATTTATTGCATCATTGCTTATGATTATAAATGTGGTTAGTGTAAATGTAGGTCTACACGTAGAGTATCTGTAATGAGCAGAATGGGTTCAGATTTAAACTGAAAGGAAGATGAGGGAAGTCAAGACCAGAAGATGGTAGCAATGCAACATAGTAGATGCCAATCACCGGTAAACACCAAAAGACAAGACGAGACGGGACGAGATAAGATAAGACAAGACAAGACAAGACAAGACAAGATAGCCAGGGTTTAGCTTGTGTGCTCTCTCCTTATCTGACCTCTGAGTTATTTATTGGAACAACAAAACATTTCCTGTCAAACCAGCTTCCGTTCAGCAACCACAGAAGTTGAGTCAATCTCTGCACAATCCACGTATCAAGATAATGACTCATGCTTCCTGAACCACATCTTCACCTTATCTTCAGTTCCATTATGGTGCTTGATGGGTTTTGCAAATGCACCCAACAATGCTGTTCTTGTAAGAACTGTTCCAGAACAGCTGGCCTTCATGTCTGAACATAGCAACTGACTGTTGTTGTTTCTTAATTACATATTTTCATATGGTTATTTTATAGGCTTTAAATCTCCAGTATTTTAATAGAATGTAGAGAATAGAATAGAAAAATTGAAATAGAAGATGTGCATACATTCACTCATCTTCTATAGCACTCAACCTATACTGGGTCATGGGGAGCCTTGAGTCTATCCCAGAATCCTTTAGGCACGAGGAAGGGAATCCATATACTGTACAGCTCTGGAAACCAATAAGAGTCACTGCAATTTACTCCACAACTTCTGGAATGTCTCAAAGAGTAGTGTGGATGATCGCAAACCATCAAGTAAAGCTGAGCTGTTTGATTTTTTTTGCAAAAAGAGTGGAATTATTTTACCCACAGCAATGTGTAAAACTGATGGAGAGACCAAACACATGAAAGCTGTAATTACAAATCGGGATGATTCCACCAAATATTGATTTATTAAAGTTATTTAGCCGACGAAATGATTTGCATTTTGTTTTATTTCAGTTATTAAAGCTCTGCAAATGCGGCATCATCGTGGGTCATTTGTAATGATGTCATTTCCTTTAAATATTCACAATAGTTATATTTAGACTTCAAGAAAAATATTGAAACAACATTGTTTATCTCACCAACACATGCACCTAGTGTGTCTACGTGTGTACTGTCTACACATTAACTCTAAATTAAGTGCACCTGTGTTTCCCTTGCATGTCTACCTAATTATTAAAAAGTCTATTAAAAGTAGACTCAAGACGCATCTCTTTAATCTGGCATACACATAATTAATTTCTTTAGCTCATACTCCAGTACATCTATCCTGAATGGCAACCACGCTAATTCTTTTCACCTGCTCTTTATTTTTCCACCCATCCCGAGGCATCTGGAGATTGTACCAGCTTCAGTAGACCGAGGCCGACCCTGCGAGGTTCCTGAGGCATCCAGAGAAGGACCTGCTCCAACTGGATTCTGCTTCATGATGGTTTGGAACTACACATGCTGCTCCTGAGCTCCCAGTGATCCAGACCCCCATCTGCCCTCTGCACCTGCTGA
>QMIH01001777.1:71726-89551 GCA_003987875.1 Clarias batrachus | reverse complement strand
GTGACCAATTCACTGAGATCCAGAAACTAACTCTGTGTGTGTGCGTGCGTGTGTGCGTGTGTGCGTGTGTGCGTGTGTGCGTGTGTGCGCGTGTGTGCGTGTGTGCGTGTGTGCGTGTGTGTGCGTGTGTGTGCGTGTGTGTGCGTGTGTGTGCGTGTGCGTGTGTGTGTGTGTGTAATATGACCTGCTACAGCGACTGCTCAGTTCCATTTGGGAAGAAAAAAAACAGGTATCTAAAATCTCAAACCATCAGCAGTTACTGGCAGGAAGTCAATCCGACACTGTGCTATTAAGTGATCTAAATCGCCCTACTGACATTATGAGCTTGCTTCGATTGCCACGATAGCACAAGACCTCAGTACAAATGACTCATGAGAGCCTGGGCACCATCACCACTTCCTGTGAGCCGGTTCTCAACAATATTTATTGCCATAGTGGGGTGAAATGTGGATTCAACTCTACATAAGCTGAGCCAGCAGTCCTGTGAATTATTTAAATGGTAAATGGTTGATGATGTTTGTAGCTCAGGTTTGGTTTGTGACACTGAAATACGTCTTGGCACGTCTTTCTTACTCATTACGGCACACATAAACTAGCCCACGTTGTAGCTATTAGCGCTGTTATCCATTCATTCAGATTTGAACATTAAGGTGGTTTATCCCGGCTTTGCTCACATAAAAGTGATGAATGATTTTGCAAGTTCAAAGGATATTTTTATTTACGTGGAATTCATTATGATCGCTTTTTAATAGAGGGCATTAGCATAGTTTTCTGGAAAATATCTCTGTGCCATTAGCGGTTAATGTAGTTGTTGATTAGATAAACAAACGTCCTAATAAAACTCTAATTATGTCTCCGAATGTGTTGCATTAGAAATCTAAGCTAGCAGATAAGCACGGTTCTGTCTGACAGATGTTAAGGGAACTTTTTGCGAGCTATTTATATATGAATCAAAGAGCTCGCACGGCTCACGTTTATGCATGGCTTAATTTCCCATATGCCCAGATTTATTCGGGTAGGAATGCGTCTCCTGCTCGAACCCCTCCCCAAATGCGAACATCAAAAAGAGCCTCTACTTTAACTCCTGTCTCTATCTAATTCAGTCTCATCATTGGTGATTACCGCCAGTGCCCTGTACACCAACCCAGTGTACTGACAGTGAGGCTGTTYCTGCAGGGAGAGAAGATTATGCCTTGCATCTCAAATATGTTTTCTCTCAACTGCTTTTCTGGCATGATCTTCCGTCTCGACTCTGTACAAATTCTCAAGTTTAATCTAAAGTTGAGCAACTTTGACAGTCGGTAGGAATTGGCGTAAGGACTCTGCATCTTCCTCGAAATATTCTAGCAACATCRAGTAGCAGGAAGCACATGAGAAAAAATAAAAAGCTTCCACCCACACAGATGCAGGAACCAGCATTCCAACACACATCCATCCACATGAAACTGGCTTGCAATTAAAGGCTTGGCATCTATCTTTGAGACTGAATGAAGTCCTGATGAGCAGACTGTCTCACTGAGCGTACATGCCCGATAGAACGTGCGAGCGTATCACTTGAGAAATCACCAACAACTGGTGATGCCAGTGCCTTTGAAAGYATGCATTTCTAAGAGCACAGACAATCCTGGTATTTGCTTGATTGCACATGAACGGCACAGATCTGAATGTTCCTTGTTACTGATTCGAAAACTACACTTGCTACAATAGTAGCCCTTTTCCATTCCTCTGTCCCACCACCACCACCAGACTCACCCTAACATTTGTTTTCTTATCATGAGTAGTTTTTGAAATTCTGATGATGCCAAAGTCATCCATGGCCAGCGGTTAAGAGCAAGACTGGATGTAATCTCTGGGTGGGAGGGGCAAACTCACTTTCCTGTAAATGACACTAGCCATCTCTATGGTCATGTGCGGATAGAACTTTGCTCTAACTCTGTTATGCTGCCCTGACTTTATGCATCTTGAAGGAATCACATGTGAGCCCAGGTGGTTGGTCCATCCATCCATCTCGGATGCTGCGTAGTCCAACTACGGACCRTGGAGGCCAATGATGACCATTGTATTATTCCCATAAGCCTAATTTGGGAACTTCAGTTAGCCTAATCTGCATGTCTTTGGACTGTGAGTGGAAGTTTCACCGGAGTACCCAGAGGAAGCATGGGGGGAAACATGCAAACAAACCTTGTGGTGAGAATCAAACCTGGACCCTGGAGGTGCAAGACAACAGTGCCAACTACTGCGCCATCGTACCACCGGTGATAAAGAAGAGTTAACTACTGTAGCTTCTGCAGTGAGAAATGGCAAGACCCCTTCATCATCTACCCATACAGCATAAAGTATACAGTCAGGTGTAAAAGTTAGGGGCCCCTCTTTTAATTCTACATGTTTTTGTGTGAAAACGTAATAAAAAATCATCTGATCCTATCGGTTTTCAAATACAACCCCAGATAAACAACATTTAACTTTTTTATGTCATTATTCATTGTATTCATATTTTGTGTCATTTGACACTCTTATCCAGAGCGACTTACATTTTTATCTCTTCATACAACTGAGCAGGGAACCTTACAATCCCTCGTCCAATACTTTAACCCCACCACTGAGCTACCCCTGCCCTTGCCCCTTCTTTATTTAACAAAAAAAAAAAAAAGCCAAAAAGAAAAAAAGGGCGAGCAGTAGCTTTTACACATGACTTTATTTGCCTGTAGCCTTGTCCAATTAACGCAACATTTCCCTTGATGAAATCTTATTAATCTCGGCCTTAACTTGAAGTCCATGTTGGTACGCATGTCGAAACACTCTGTTCAGCATTCACAGCGCACACCCCTAGCAGGGGGTCACACGGTGCATCGAGAGGAAAGTGAACGCTGTCCGACGTCTGCTGAGACAACCGCTCTATCCTCTCGGCATACCGTCGGAGCGGGAAGACACTTAACGAGTCGACGAGGTCCATCACTGGCAGGGTCAGTGTCAGGCCTGAAATGATTTCACGCTTGAATTCAACATCTGGCAAACCATGTGACAGATGCTGGGGGGAAAAAAAAATAAGCTCCCGCTGAGGTCTCGACAATGTAGGCTTTTTCAGATCCGCTGCCACACTCCAGTGATAAAGCGCTAGCTCATGTGAAACCTGGACCTGGAGAGGAATTGGAATAAGAGCACYGGAGCTACAGACCCTATAGTGTTTTATAATGATCTGTCTTCGAGCGAGACTGGATTCACAGGCGTCTTTCAGACAACTTGACAAATTGCAGGGGGCACTGATTGATTCTCAGGTAAGCGGCAATAAGAGAATGCGCTGAAAAGGGAAGGAGGTGCATAATATATGACTGTAATTAGGACTATCACTGCGTCATGTGGTTAATGACACTTCAGCAATAAAACTGGTCTGGTGCAAAAAGTCTACCTGAGTCTTTTTCACACATTCATGAATCAATGAAATGAATTGACTCAAATGAGTTTGTGTGTGTGTGTGTCTGTGTTTTCATTGCAGCATCCTAATACGTCGAGTAAAGACCTACGTTCACTTCCCAGATCCTGCTATAAAACAGCGCTTACTTATCTCCAGGCTTTATAATTAAATTCTTAATTACACAACTGTGTTGGAAATCTCATTCCAAGTCTTGTGCAATTAAATCTAATGTGACATTGGCTTAATGATAATTACAGAAGAACTTTGTCTTTGACAGCTTATACAAGACCAGCTCAAAACAACAGTCCAGCTGTCTATCTGTATGAACACATGCACGACTTGCTCTCCCTCTGACCAGGTGCGAATGAACGAGGGACTAGAGGAAGCAGGAAATCAGCACAGGGGACAGCTCCATCGCTCACACACTGGTTTTTAATGGAGTTCTCTGAAATGTTACTCACCTTGAAGGCAAGGCTTGTGTATTGAAAATCCATTTTTATCTTCGCTATTTTTTAACAAATATTATACACAGTCTCAAGTAGAGGTGACACACAGGCTTAGTGGTTGGCTCTGTCGACTTGCACCCCTATGGKTGAGGGTGCGATTCCTTTGTGGAGTCTGTGTGCATGGAGTTTGTGTGTTCTCCATGAGCCTGGTGGGTTTCCTTCCAAAGACCTGCAGATTAATCTAATTTACATTCTGTGAATTGCCCGTAGTAAGACTGTACACAGTCTTTTGGGGGAGGCTCCAAGTCCCCCACAACCCTGTACACAGGATGAAGTGGTATAGTGAGTGAGTGAGRATCTCAAGTAGAACAAAACCTAACTTTGATGTCACTTTTATAATCTTGGACGTAGTGTTTCCAGCTAAGGGTCTGTTCTGTTGAACGCTGGGAACAAACGCGCAAGCGAAATGGCAATTCATTTACAGGGTGAAGTGAGAGTGCTAGAAATAGGTCCATTTAAAAACGACAAAGTTACTTACATCACTGCATTTTTTTTTTWTTTTTATTATTATTATTCAACTGAATCAGTTCATTTTTCACATTATCAAAAACGAAAGCTTTGGTGAAAAGATTACCGAAAGTCAAGTTGGGTCTGCTTACAATTGATTAGAGCAATTTCATGGCACTTGGCGTTCTAGGCTGGAGGGGAATGCTTACTTCGCTGTGAAATGTGTCATGAGTGACTGACTAAACTCAATAGAGCTAGAATCCCATTCACACCCGGGCATTTATAACCATTACTGCCAGCGGTTGAAACGCTACGGGACTATAAATATCATGTTAACTTTTCACCCTTCGTTTAGCCTTATGGTCAAATCAATCAAAATACGTTGGCAGCTCTMCTATAGACTTTCCCAGGGACCATGTGAGCACCAGGCTAGTACTATTAACATTAGTAACATCCCTCATGTGTTTAAACCATCAAATCTGTGGGCAGTGGTGGTATAGACATCCCCAACACTAAAAATACAAATATCACATTTTCTATTAAAGTAAAAACTGAATTTTGGCAAATTTTCTTAGAATTCTTCTTTTTATTAGAATATTATTATGCATTAAATGTAAAGCTATTTAGCTTGTTTTGGGATGTTTTTGCTCATTTCAAGCTTCACATTTTCTATTAGCAGACAGCTCTGTTTTTTTTTTTTTTTCTAAAAACAAATACTTTTAATTATTATTTACTATCTTTAAATTATTCTCAAAAGAATCTAATATTGAATTTATTGAAATCTTATAATATGAGAAAATACCTTCACGCTATTTTCACCTGCTGCGACAGATCATATTATACAAGTATATTATCCATATATACGCCATATACAGTACATGCTGTGCAAGTCTTGAACACCACCTCGAATTTCTTCATACTTTGCTTCCAGAGACTCCAGACTTTCTTGTATTTTTAATGCAGTATTCAGGAATAATTCTCCAGGCTTCCTGAAGGACTTTTTTGTCACTTGTTTTCCGTCCAGTCTCTGCACTGGAGTAGTTTCAGAGGAATGATTTTTGTTTGTTAATCCACACAGTGACCTATGAATCATTTAAGCATTAAAAAAAAATCATCTAACTTAAAACATGAACTTAAGACACAGGTGCAGATGATGACTGCTGATCAGGCTGGTGATTAGTATACTGCTGATGCTGAATGCTGAGTGCTTGGAACAGACGAGAGAGGATATTACATAAACAACCAATCTTTCACTTTCACRGTAAAGAATGTGTTCTCATTTACTTAAGTAAATCAGCATCATTTATTATAATTTTATGCTTTGCACAGTACTGTACTGTACATCCATCAATCTATTTTCCATTTCACTTATCCTGTGTAAAGTTACAGAGGCTTGACGACTATTCCAGGGAATTCGGGGCACAATGCAAGGTACTGTAGGGTACATCCTCCACAGTGTGCCAACCAATCCCATTGCAGCACATAAGCACACAAGCTCACTCACCCAATCATACACTATGGGCAGGCAGTTTGGAAAGGCCTACACCATCTTTGAGTTGTGGGAGCWCTAGGAGGGAACCGGAAGGGGAGAATATCCGAACTCTACACACAGATATGGAGGTGATATTCAAATCTCCAGCCCTGGAGGTGCAATGCAACAGCGCTAACTGTTAATCCAGCCAATGATTTCCAATACACTGTATACCATMAATATAGCATATTATATTAGTTTTGCTTTCTGTACTCTTCGTTTCATTTATAAATGGCACATACTGTAGGTGTATTATTTAAAAAGCGTTTCTGCAACCACAGGCCTGCATGTTTATAGGTTTGCCACTTAACAAGGCCAGGTCATTTATCTAACATGTGCTGTCAAAAGAAAAAGCAAAGATATTCAATAATAGAATACTTATACACTCGGAGCYGAGAAGGAGTTTAATCCATTTTCATTATTGTCCTTATTACATTATTACACTGAAGAGAATGAACTGCATTTACTGCCTTTTTAAAGTGGCTGTGAAGAAAAGGAGCCTTCTAGTGAAATCACTTTCAGCTTCATTTCAGTGGCGGACCCAGTATAAGGTCAAACCCAATTACGGATATTTGGCTAGGGGCGCTATGTGACTCTGTGAACAATGAAGCCTTAACCATTCAAATTAGAGGCTGAAACAGAAACAAAAGACGAAAATTAAACCCTGACACACACGTCCATTGCAGCAACGCAAAACTCCTTCACCTGCTTCTACATGCCATGAGAGCCATATTTAGCAAATCAGAGCATACAAAGWGTAATATATAGACTGCAATTTCATTTGTCTGATATCCTTCAATTTTTTTTTTCCTTTTCTAGGAAAAGAGCATATTATAACCCTTGTGTTTTATCAAAGYGAAATGTCTGCTCGCTGTAGCACGTAAATGTAAATAATAAAACTGAAGGGTTTGTTGCTAAAATCCTYTTGGTTTCATTAAGGTACTGGGCGTTGTATATAAAGTATATATTCCATCCATCCATCTAGGAAGCTCTGTAGTCCAACCAGGGACTGTAAATTCCAATGGTGACCATTTTGTTTTGGGATTTAAGGTTTTTGGGAACGCTAATTAGCCTAATGCGCATGTCTTTGGACTGTGGGAGAAAACCGGAGTATCCGGAGGAAACCCACCAAGCACAGGGAGAACACGCACGCAGYCCAAGACAGGAATTGAACCCRGGCCCTAGACAGTGCTAACCATTACACCACCGTGCCGCCTAATTATACATTGGCGGGCTAAAAACGTTGCAAAAGTTTTAAAAAGTTGCAAAAGTCCCAAATTGATTTGCTTCAGTGATAATATTGGTTCCTATCCAGTTCTATTTAAACAAAATTCCACATCCTTTTTTGTAAAGAAAAAGCTAAAAAAAAAAAAAACAGGAATAGACTTAGAAATTAATGATAAAACATGGGGAGTCTGGTCTGGCTGTTTTGAAATGAGATTTGAGGCAAGTTCATGCAGAAATGTGGAAAATTGGATCTTTTGCTGACACTGCAGGACATCCGGCCACAATTTCTGACGTGCCAGAAATATATCTAATAATCCGGGAGCCCCATCGCTGGTCATTCGGGTGATCATTCAGACACCGGGACCCTGCAGGATAAATGCAGGGACCCTGCATTGGGATAAAATGATTTTTTTTTTAGATACAGGATGGAGTTTTGTTGCTATTGTGACAGATCTTTTGTTCTGTGTAATAAATTTATATATTTAAATTATTTACATCAGAAAATCGTGACCTATGCATCAGAAAATAGTTTTTTTTTTAGTATTTAGATGTTTTAAAGACATTTAAAATAGTTGTTGCTAACTGTTTTTATTCATTATTTTGAAGCCAAGAATCTCTCCACAGCAAAAGCAGACATGGTAAAAATGGTCAATTTGGCAACATCATAACAATATTCAAGCTAAGYSAAGCATAGGATGCACATAATGTGTGTGATATTATAACATGGTTTCCCATAATAGATAAAAAATTATATTTTAGAAGAAAACATTTGGAATCTATATACTTATCATCAATAGATAATAAGGAATGTCCCTCAAATGATAGAATGACTCACATACATTTATGTTTTGTTCGTTCCATGTCAGTTGTTGCCTCATATCTCAGTTTTATTCATTTACTTATTTATTTATTTATTTATTTATTTGGTTGTTTATTTATTTATTTATTTATTTATTTATTTATTATTGTGACCTAAACAGAAAAAAAGTATTTTGGGCTGAATAAAAATATTTTCTAATGTTTTACTGCAATGAAAAACTGTTTTATAATTATATCTGGAATATATATCTGGAAAGCCTACTGTATTACAAACCTACTGTATACTTTAACTACTGTATGATGAGACAAATTCATTTTGGCAGTTTAAAAAAAAAAAAGACATGATAGAGAACTAAACTAATAGGAGCCTAAACTATACTGTACATTTTTTGTGCTATAAACTTTTATGTTTTGGTGTGATTCTCACATTTTTCTTTTCAAAACATTACATATTCCCCTCCTATGGTTTTATTATAATGGATAAATCAGACTGCAGTTGTCTTTGTAGCAGCGTAAATATGCAATCTAGTATCAATACAACATTGGTTAGGCTAATTGGTGTTCCCAAATTGCCTGTTGTGTGTGTGAATGAGCATGWGAGTGTGTGTRTGTGTATGTAACCTGCGGTACAGATGATATGTGAGKGAATGAGTGAAAACCCAATTAGACTAACCTAAGCTTGTCTTTGCACTGTGGGAGGAAACCAGAGAACCTAAAGGAGATCCACGAAACACGGGGAGAACATGCAAACTCCATACGTACAGTACAGAGCTGAGACGGGAATTGAACGCGGACYCTGGAGATACAAGGTGACAGGTGAGTAAAAACTACAGCAAACTGATTGTGTTTTTGCGCTGAGTCTCTGGCACCAAATTGGAACAAGAAAAAGGTTGTTACGATTTGTTGTAGGCCAAAAAAAAAAAACTTCTAAAACTTTTTGTGCCCAGGAAAAACAAAGTTGCCAACATGGCATTTATTGTGTTTTGCAGTAAAACTCACTTTAACCATGAAATCATCATCCACGTTTCCTGAGGTTTATGGCAAAATGTAAGGTTTATCATTATATTTTTTGCTTTGTTTATTTTATAAAATAGTTTTTACTGTTATTGTGATATTGATTAATAAGGTGACTTTAACCGCACAACACTGCTATTCCCATTATAGACTGAATGCAAGTTCTTTATTAGCTCTCAGTATATTCTGTTCCCTATGCAAAGAAAAAGTTTTAATACTATTTATGTATTAAGTCAGGTATTTATATTCATTTTTGTGATTTGCAAAAACATCCTCAATGTCCTGCATAATACATCATGAACACCATTCCCTCTGCCCCACTTCCCCATCCGCTAACTACATCACTGTTTGAAAATAACCTTAAGCTTCAAAAGCATGACCTTTGCGTAATGTATTTTCCACACTTGCTGCATGTTATGCTTGTTTTGCAGTCTTTTGCATTTGTTGATGGGAAATTACATCTCCTCCCTTTTCTTTTTCGCTTGTATTTGTAAGTACAGTGTAATACGCCATGAAAGTGCCTGTTTGTTTCACAGGAATGCTTTGGGACATTATGTCAGGGTCTAATCTGTTCAGGAAAATCTGCCACAATTTCCTGTCCAACTAGATATAGAGTACCGGTATACTGTACACACAGTCACAATGGTTCCACTTTTATACAATTCTCTCATTTCAGCACGAGAGCCTACATCCCCTACTTAGAAAAACAAGGTGTCTGAAAATGATCTTTTTTGGACCAACAAAGTTTGAATTTTAATTTAATTTTCAGGTACCAACCATGAGTAAAATGCCACCATTAATGCCTTGCCTTATGCATACAGTACACGTGCATCCTGCATATCCTCACACCATGACACCAGTGAGGCTTTTACAACTCCGGCATGCTGTGTGTTGCCATGTGGGCCAAATGAGATGGAAATGTTATTTGTGCCATGTTGCAGCCAAAATGGCTTTGTGAACATGATTACATCGGCCCAGACAGGGCTGTGTTCACTGAGTTGAGACTACAGGTGTGCAGGGATCATTTCTTGCTGCAGGTCTAATATAAGAAAAAAATCCTGGTCATAATAATAATAATAAGAAGAAGAATGCCTGATTTTAATTAAAATTTATATTAAACAAGTAGAACTAAGTGCCAAACTGCTTTTACTGGGGCATTTGACCTTGCTGTGACCTTGACCCTGTTTGGGTCAATTCCCAATTTTAATTATTTAATCTGCTGGTTATAGTGATAATTCCATCCAAATTTGACCGCTCACACTGACAATTCATTAAACCACTTGTTCTTGAGGTATCACAAGAAAAATCAGTTGTTTATGGTTTCAACGTCTGGTGGTGGAGGCTTAGAGTATATCTCCAGCACCGTTAGAACTTAATGGTAAAAAAATGTGAGCATTTATTTACGCATTTTGCACTTATTGTTGATGTGAACAAAATGAGGGGAAACAAATTCTAAACAGATATGAAATACAAATTCATAAATTCATAAAAACACAACAGTGGTTCTGGACCATGTTCACATATGGCTTCCTTTTTGCCTGATAGACCTTTAGTTCTGCAGATGGCACAGCAGACAGTGGTTTCTGGCAGTATTCCTGGGTCCATTTAGTAATATCAATGACACAATCATGCCGATGAGTAATGCCGTGCCGTCTGAGCATCCTACAATGCCGTATGGGCATCCTACAAAGGTCCTCGGCCTCGTCCCTTACGCACAGAAATTTCTCTAGTTTCTCTGAATCTTTTGACGATGTCATGCACTGTAGATGATAAGATTTACAAAGCCTTTGCAATTTGACGTTGAGGAGCGTTGCTTTTAAAGTACTCGACAATCTTTTTACACAATTTTTAACAGATTGGAGGGCTTCTGCCCATTTTTACTTCTGAGAGACTCTGCCCCTCTAAGACATTCCTTTTATAGCTAATCATGTTACAGGCCTGATGCTAGATGTTCTCCCAGCTGAATTTGTTCAAAATTTCTTGCTTTTTCAGCCCTTCGTTGCTCCGTCCCAACTTTTTTGAGACCTGATACTACTACTAATGCTAATAAACTAATATAAATAATATAATATAATATTGATTATCTGTAAAAGTGAAATATTTCACACCTTTTTTTAATTTCAATGATTACAGCTTACTGCTCACGAAAATCTAAAATCATGTGTCTCAAACTATTAGAATAGATCGTAAGATCAATCAAAAAAGGATTGACAATAAAGAAATGTCCAACGTCCAAAAAACACTTAGTTCTTGGCAGGTGCTCCTTTAGAAAATATAAAGGGCCATTAAGGGAGTTCCTGGGAGGCCAGTTGTTCAGATGTGAAGCAGGCAGTTTAATCATTGCTCTAGTGTACTGAGAAAACATATTGCTACTTATTACTACATACTGTAATAACACTGAGATAAGAGCATTAGTATAATAGGGGATTATATRGAGAAATAAAGGGAGTTTTTACTCTCAGAACTGTGTTCTGTTTTTCTGCACAATCCAAAGTCCGGGTTTGACTGTTATATATATGTATATATATTGCTAAGATTCACCACCAGCCATGTTATCCTGCTTGTAAAAGTTTAATGAAGCAGTACAAAGCATCTCTCCAGGGTGAACGAAAGGACACGCACCTTCTCGTTCTGCCCGCGGCCTTGTTCGCCCAGACTCTGCTGCTCGTTCATTATGGACGCCTGCGATCTCCATCAATTCAGTAACAAAGGCAAACCCTGGTAAAAGTTTAATCTTAAGCCCATAACGCAGATCAAAGCCCATCTTCGCCCTCCCGCTCTCCCCCACGCAAACCGACGAGGGAGAAAATCAAAGCGCATCATGGAATCGTAAACAGACTGTATAAGTAGATGAATCTTATTTACTCTTTCTCACAGAAACACTTTGGRGTAAGTTAAGATCCGGTGTGTTTAAGCCTAATACGATTCTGATGTGTCAGGCTTTTCGAGATGATATCCCGCAAATAGTAATGCGGCGAAGTCGAAATCCAGAGTGCTGAAATCAATTTCGCTTGTAGTATTGCTGTAACTCCTGGAACATCTCCTCATTCTCCGCTAATACGGGCATCACATTTCTAACGTCACTTTTCATTGACCTGGAGGTTAGAAATAGAATAAATGAATTGCGGTCTTTGAAAATGTATCGCTTTGTGCCTGAGAACATTTGCTGTTGGGAGAATAAAAAAAAAAAACAAAGGATGGTGCAGCATTTTAAAAAGAGCGCAAAGGATAAAGAAAGCGAGAAAGAGAGAGAGAGAGAGAGAGAGGGGCATTGCTGCTTTCAACAAATCTTATACAAAGTCATATTTTATAAAGAAATTTATAAAGTCAAAGACATGCATTAGGAGAGATTTGGGTAAATACTGAGAGGCAGTGCTGCAATAACCGCTAGAATATTTCACATCAGGAAATTAGACACGCATTCCCTTTGTACACAAAATAAGCCTCAGTGCTTTTGTTTGAGAAGCAGCATTGGTTTATAAAAGAGACAGAAATCAATATATGAAAGGTTTAATTGCCAAATTAAAGAACCATTCCTGCAACCCGCTAATTGTTCGTGAGCTTCTTGGGAAAAGYCCAAAGTGTACACAGTCATTAAACCAAATGAACATGTCGATATTTCTACATCCTGTCAGGACAAAGGAAACCTTCTCCCATATCCCATCCGTGTAGGATTTCAGCGTTCATTATTTGATAAGGTATTGAAGAGCTGCTCGATAACACCTAAAGAAAACAGTGCTTTTGCTGTTAAAAATAAATAAATAAATAAATAAATACCGCTAGCTCTCGGTAGGAAACGCTTTTGAAGCACTCTTTGCTTCTTCTTGTCGGTTCCTCCAGAGTCACAAGTCTAAAGCTACTTCAAAGGTGAGGCAGTCAGGGGAAGATGAGAAGTAAGGCTAGTTGAGGAAAGGAAAGGCAAGGAAAGGAAAGGATACATAAGCGTGCTGGCAAAGAAGCCGAGCCTAAAGGGAGGCCGTCCAATTCCTCAAAGACGATCCAGACACTTTCGCGCACCCACGCATCCGTTCCAGACATAATTATAGCATCGGATCCTCAGCAGCGACATGTGTTTTTGCAGGCTTTCTCCAGAAAAAAAAAAAAAAAAAGTTTATTTTTGGAGAGTTTCAAATCTCATCACATTGTTCGATGTCGAAAAACAAGGTTAGGTTATGGGCAGGGCAGATGAGAGCTGGTGAATTTTTAAGCTCCTATTAGACAGTCGGCAGAATTACAAAGTCAAGAATCCGACAATCAAAGCACGTTGGCTCTGCGTGTCATTGTCAGGTACACCGCAACACTCAAGTGGGTTTTCGACAGGCACCAGCAGCCAGGAGGCCTCGCTCAATGTGCGCTTCTGTCACTCGTCAAATCACGGCACTGCTTCTTCTCAGATCGTATGGAAGATGAACCGTTTCGTTTCTTTTTTTGTTCTCCAATGAGTCAGTCTGTACCTGTTTTTTTTTTGCTCATATTAAAAAAACACACTTCATTGCTATTCTACTTGTGTCTTTGTAGTGTTGTATGGCTTCGAATCATTTTCGCATGGCACGTCGAGGGCTTATTCAAATCAATAAATGGCAGCAATTAAACTCGAGCGCTGATTCCAGTCGACGCGTTCTTGCCTCGACTAGGCGAAATTTTATGCAACGGCGCACCCGTGCACCAGGCCATTATCGTCTGCAGGAAATACCATGTTTCTCAAATCAAACAAATGATGCTTTAGTCCCGCTGCTCCAGTCTAATCCTGCCTAATCGCTGCCACCCAAGAGGGTCATATCACCTTCCATCAATGAATATTTCAACCCTGAGAGATTGTTGACTGGTAATTTGTTTCCAGTATTTATGGATATTCTCAAAATAAGATTGCTATTTGCATGAGTTATGGTATGCCATAAAAAACTGAAAAGCTCATACATACTAAATGACACCACCATCTGTTTCTCAAACAAACAAAACTTGGAGCCGTACCAGGGCCGTAAGAATGGGAAGGAAAATGTGACAGACAGGATTCAGGTTGAGGAATGGTGCTAATGTTTTCTGTCATCGCCCTCGGAATCATTCATAGTTATGTCAATAATGGCTGGCAACAGGAATTCATGTTGAAACTGCAGAAGCGACGGCTTTCTAATTAACCTCTGTTAGGCCGCCGCACGCCGCTAAAGCTATTGCGATCTGTCAAGACGCCTGATACATGGCGCGTTCAGAGATAAAAGTCGAATCCAGTGTACTCTATGTGTATGTTCTGTGTGCGTGTGTGTGTGTGTGTGTGTGTGTGTGTGTGTGTGTCAGAAAGAGAGAGCGAGAAAGGGAGGGGCTGAGAGAGCCATGATAAATAACTACATGGATTCGCACGTCGACGAGTTGCATATTTCATGCCTTGACTACCAGCCAAATGAAAACGTCCCTTCAATAGCACTCCTGCCTTGACATTGACTAATGTTTCCCTGCAAACTAAACCATGATAAAAAGAAATGTGCTTCTACTTTTTATATGGAGTCTATACTCAGTCGCATATGCTCTAATTAGCACTACACCATGGACACCCCCCCCACCCCCACCCCCCGCTCATACACACACAGTATTAAGCCCCCCAGGTATTACTGTCCTCTTGTTATGTATCATTTATTTAAGCATGTTACAAGCCTACAGTAGCACATTGCTAAAAATAGACAGGGGCTCCTCTTAGCATCCTAGGAACAGCATCTTCAAGACATCTTCATATTTACATCAAACCAAATATAAGATTTATTTTAAGCATTTCTAAACATTGTTCTTTTCAAGCTAAATAATTATCTTCCAGTAAAACAAGACTTCTGTATTTTTGCTAACAGTTTGACATGAGTATACGTGTCGATAAATTGGGTTAATAATCTAGTATTTGTGTTTTGTAAGTATACAGTAGGCAAAAGATGTGCCTTAAAACATGCAAGTATATAGACAAAAGTATTTTCCCAAATCTGTTAATTATTGAATTTCAATCGGGTCCCTTATCCTGAGTGAAGACCAGTCTTACTATTTCGGCAGACCAAGTTCAGGCAGAATGGTGATAGCGCTGTCCGCCAATGTGATCTCCATGGATTGGCTAGTTTCACTCATAGACTGTATAGAAACTGGACAAACCCTCTGTGACATCACCCATAGGTTTCCTGGAGAGTGGTTTTGAAGCTCAACTGTGGACGCCATGGTTATCGCCATCTTTGGAGGAGCTGTCTCCACCTAGACCATCGGCCATAATGATGCATAAGTTTTTGGCTCAATGTCATTTTTACTCATGAGTTACATAAAAATTCCCCACCGCACAGTTGTTAGGAATGGGAACTCTAGATATTCAGACCAAAATTGTGTTAGGTAACAGGCTGTAAACTTTTAGAGCCAGATAGAGGTTATTCCAGGAACTGCACATTTTAGCACTTCCTCATTCGCCTCATTTGTCAGGACCAGAGGTTGCCTCTTGGTGTGGCTATGGTTGATGAAAGTACAAGCAGGCCAAGCTTGCCTGATGAGAACTTGGCCAATCTCCTCAGAAGGAATCGAACCTGTGATCTCCCGATGGCAGGGTAAACTCTTTTCAGTTACAACACTCGGATACATCCGAAAAACAAGGCTGACTCTGGTCAATAGCTAATTCAAAGGTGGCAGTATGCTGGCTTAGTGGTTAACACTGTGGCCTTGCACCTCCAGGGTCTGGGTTTGATTCCCACCTGGGGTCTATGTACATGTTTGTATGTAAGTCTTCTGGGATAGGCTCCAGGCCCCCTGTGACCCTGGATACGGATAAAGCAGTATGGCTGATAAGTGATTGTGAAAAAGAGCTTATCCAAAGGARCATTTTTGCTATAAATATTTTGACAACTCATTGTCTTCATGCTCTCTTAAACACCAAACGAGCTTTTATACAATCATGCAGCGATATCAAACATTCCTTTCRTTCGGTTTAATCCTTATGCAGATAACACAGATAAGGCAAGATTATTTCCAGATCATTAAACAARCATTTTAAAAAGTGCACCAGGATTGTTATAAGGCTTGATCAGGAAGCTGCGGATGAATCACATGCACTATGTGGTATTCAATTAGAGCATATCATACTGTTTTGGGAAATCAGAACGTCCTGAAAAATCTAATCTCCACTCTTTACAACCGCAGAAGGTAGTGCACTCAGCCTAGGTTAGTGCGCTCAGTGGGACAGAATGTTTGATTACAGACATTTACTGCTTTCCCTCACCTCCACCAACCCTCTGCTGTCCCTCAGAATAACAAATGGACATGCACATTCACGCTAACACCACAAGAGCCTCTTTGGTGTTCTTAATTTAGCCCTGGAGCCTTGCAGTGAATCATAATTACTTACAACCATGACGGCCATACTTTTTAAAGCTCTCTGTAAAAACTGCTCTTTTGCTACATTGTTCCTTTTACCTCGAAACTTGAACGATTGAAAATTTGACCTCGGCGTGTTTGAGCTTGTGGGAGAAAGGACCATAAACACTTCAGTGTTCAACCCTCCTTAGCAACAAGCGCGCCAGCGAAGCATATCTCCCCAAAACAGTGAACTGTAAAGTCAGGGTTAAAGTAAAGATTAAAGAGTGAATATGTCTGTATGTTGATTGATGTAAAACTACTACTTTACCAGTGTACACCCTCACTTATTTAATGGGAAAACCATKCTGATGTGATGTCAGTTCATAAAATCTGGGTTGAGAAGACCATCTCGAGTTCTGGGGTAGGAATTCCTTATGACTGTGGGTTATCTTTGTTTCCTTTTGTTTTTCTGTTATGACTTTTAGTCAAATGCAAAATCACACAGAAATTTTGCTGAATTTTGAGTGTCATTCACTGGCATCATTTGTTAGAATTATTTTTTTTTAATGATTTAATAATGAGTTTATAAAAATTGTCAAGACTACTGGCTGAAACAGTGCAAAATAGGAAATAAACAATGTTATAAAATAGGATAGAGAATAGAATATACACTACATGGACAGAAATATACTTCGATATGGCGTCAGTCCCCCTTTTGCAGCTATAACAGCTTCTACTCCTCTTGGAAGGCCRTCCACAAGATGTTGGAGTGTTTCTGTAGGAATTCGTGCCCATTCATTCCGTAGAGCGGTACTGATGTTGGACGAGAAGGCCTGGCTCACAATCTCTGTTCCAGTTCATTCCAAAGGTGCTGGATGGGGTTAAGRTCACAGGGCTCTGTGTTAGGGCCAGTCAAGTTYTTCCACATCGAACTCATCAAATCAAGTCTTTGGAGTCCTTGCTTTACGCACTCTATTCTCTATTCTCTATTCAACAGGACATGGTCATGTTGGAATAGAGAAGGGCCTTCACCAAACTGTTGCCACAAAGTTGGAAGTGTAGCATTGTACAAGATGTCTTGGTACGCTGAGGCATTAGGATTGCCCTTCACTGGGGATTAATTCAACAATGAACAGGTTGGGCCAATTACTTTTTTTTACATTACATACATATACACTCACCTAAAGGATTATTAGGAACACCTGTTCAATTTCTCATTAATGCAATTATCTAATCAACCAATCACACGGCAGTTGCTTCAATGCATTTAGGGGTGTGGTCCTGGTCAAGACCATCTCCTGAACTCCAAACTGAATGTCAAAATGGGAAAGAAAGGTGATTTAAGCAATTTTGAGCGTGGCATGGTTGTTGGTGCCAGACGGGCTGGTCTGAGTATTTCACAATCTGCTCAGTTACTGCGATTTTCACGCACAACTATTTCTAGGGTTTACAAAGAATGTTGTGAAAAGGGAAAAACATCCAGTATGCGGCAGTCCTGTGGGCGAAATTGGCGGATGGGCTACAACAGCAGAAGACCCCACCGGGTACCACTCATCTCCACTAC
>QMIH01001777.1:58747-70561 GCA_003987875.1 Clarias batrachus | reverse complement strand
GGCGTACTGAGACAACTTTCTGCCTTGATGATATCCAAGCACTAGTGAAATATAAAGAAAAAAAAGAGAGAGAGAGAAATAAAAAGGGTTTTTCTCTCAGAACTGTGTCCCACCTTGACTTTTTTTTTTTTTTTTCAAATTATGATTTAGCTACAGGATAAATGTAAAGCTGAGAATATCCAGTTTGGAGCAAGACATAAAAAAACAGAAACAAGTAACATGCTTTTGGGAGAAAAAAAAACTATCTTCAATAGGCTTTAAAATCAATTGTGAAAGAAAGAGATAATCAATGCAATGACAGCACAGCACCTCTGTGTAATACAGTATGGAGGATACAGTACATTGTTATTCTCTGTCAATACTCAGGGAGCTGAACAGGCAAAACAGTGAACAATATATTATAGCAGTCTAAATTACAAAGCACAAATKCCTTGATCGGTTTTCACATCATGTAATGCAAAAGTAATATGGTATAAAACAAACTGAAAGAAAGCTGATGTGTTTCTAAAGCTCGGCTCAAAGCCCAGGATTAAGCCTAAGCTTTTAACCTCAGGCTTTACATTACTAGGACTTTAGGATTTCAAAGCTGGACTTTGYCTTGTTTCTGTCYTTGGTCATTTTCGTTTATCTGTTAATTAAACCTCGGCTTGCTCATCAGGGACAATCTGATCATTTTGATTAATGCATATTTTTTCACGTCCTAATTTTCTTCTGATTCTGTAAATCTACTTTGCGACAATGTTCATTGTTAAAGTGCTACAGTATATAAATACAACTGAATTGAATTCGGGTTGTTGAATGGCGCGACACCAGTGCTGGGACAATATTAGGTGGCAACATATTCATCTCTAACTTTGAAACATGTCAGAAATACATTTAAGTCAATTTTTAGATATTGTGTAAAACGTATTTCTGACAAATGTTTTATTTTATTGCATTACTATTTTTATACATACAATCTTATGCAAAAGGTAATTTTTAATTGAAAATTTGTTAACACAGTCTCTTTTACTCTTTAGACATCATTTTTACACACGTTTTTTTTTTTTTTTTTTTTAGTAGCCAACAACTTTGCACACTTTTGGCATTCTCTCTGTCAGTAACATTAGGATGTCACCTGGAATCGTTTTTTAGCTTTAAGGAGTTCCCAGAGGCATTCAGTACTTGGCTGCTGTTTCTTCACTCTCTAGTCCAACTCTTCCCAAACCACCCCAATTGGATTTAGATTGGCTGATTGTGGAGGCCAGATGATCTGATGCAGCATTCCATCAATCTCTTTTTAGGACAATTAGCTCTTACATAATTTAACATGGGTGTGTTTGGAGTCATTGACCTGTTGGAAAACAAATGATTATCCCACTAAGTGCAAACCAGACGGGATGGCATGTCGCAGCAAGATTCTGTGGTAGCCACACTGGGTAAGTGTGCTCTCAGTTTTGACTAAGGCACCAACAGTGTCACCAGCAAAGCACCATCACACCTCCTCCTCCGTGCTTCACAGTGRAAACCACAGATTCAGGAAACGACTGTTCACAAGGTTTCATCAAATATGGAAGATTCAGGTGCATTCTGATTGGCTAGAAAAGTGCACCTCTTCAAAGGGCCATTCAGGAGCAGTTCAAAGATAAAAACAGACACAAGCACGTTTGGAAATGTATTGAAATAGAAAGAAAATCAAGCAGGCAGTTTGCAGGATCTGCTGGAATGTTAACTCACATTTTAGGAATCTCTAAGAATTTTTTCTTTAAATAATTAAGTATAATATGTGTATTACTGCACTTTTATATTTTTTACTTTTACATTTACAACTTTTTGCAGTCATCTGTATTTAAAGTAGAAAAGCTGTTGTTAAAAAATAATATATTAAAAAAATCAGTTGTTTCTATGATTCCCGCTTTGTGCGGAAAATGTTGTTAAAAAAAAGATTGCTGTTGTTTTTATTTTCTTCAGAAGATGAAAGCTGGCGTATACTGTAAATTAGGTCCTGTTTGCTACAGCACTTTTGTGTAACGCTGTGCAACACTTCAAGCACGTCAGCTAAAAACAGCAGTTTTCCTGTGTGACGTGTTCAATGTGCATGATCGCCTGTGTGCAGCGTAGGTCCTTTTTCTGCTTCGTTTTTCATCTCGCACCATTTCCTTTTCACCTCACATAATTCACACTTTTTGTAATTTGTCTCTGCAGGGTGCCCCAGAAGTCTCCATACATAGGGAAACTACCGTAATTAAGTAATTATGTGTGTAACMGCAGACGTGTTAACACAAGTTCATGATGAGTGGGAGTGAGGTTTACTAGAGGAGGTTTCATAAATAAGGTGGCATTATGGTAATAATTTTATTTATTTTTTCTCCTGTGTATAAAGATTTGTGAGCCACGCTGTAGATTTTCTCATTTTAAAACGCTGATACTACGTATAATTTATACATTTATAAACATATTTTTATTTTTTGAGGAAAAATGACTTTTACATCCTTTCTGTCCTTACTTTCACTGTTTAGTTGTCATTTCGTATTCCCACCCCTTTCTCAGCTTTATCTTTTATGGAGTTTTGTGGGTGTCAATATATGCAAATGAGCTGCCTCAGGAAAACACTTTGCACTTTACAGGTGCAGGTGAGTGAGAAGAAAATCAGATTTTTCAGGGTTTTTTTTTTTTTTCAAAGTTTTGTCAGTCCCATGGAAATTTTAAGTTTGGTTAAAATTGTGGGTGTAAACTTCCACAGACACAGACAGTTACACACAACATATCTTAGAAAGGATCGTTATCGTTTAAAATACAATTTTAGATTTGACCTCAATTACTGAGCAAAAACTACRCTTTTCGGTTTTGCGACAAATTACGTTTCCGCTCGCTCATCAAACTCTYGCACGTGCAAACTGCTCTTCAGGGTTGCCAGATCTTACTGTAATTACTCATATTGATGTTCAACTACTGTATGAGCATACATTCTTTGACTTAAATTAAAATGCAATTTTTATTACCAGTCCATATGGCATTTTCTAGCCAAAGGTAATAAAAGTAGCCCAGTTGCTGGACAACAGCCGAATCTGGCAACGCTGCTCGCTCAAATTTGCACAGTCGGACAAAGTAAAGTTTGTAAAAATGTCAGGACATTAATTAACCATTAAAAATCCAGGCATCAATTAACAAGGAAAAACTTGGTTGTTTATTTAACWACTTCAGCAGCAACCAAATTTTCCCTCTCGTCTATTCCAACTACTCAGCATCATCAGGACACTGTACTAATCACCAGCCTGATCATCTGTTTCTCACTGGTTCATGGCTTTATGTCTGAATGATTCATAAAACATAAACATTCCTCTGAAGCTGCTCCGGTGCAACAACTGGACTCAAAAATGAGAGCCAAATACCTGCCAAAAAATCAGAGAAAAAAACTCCTTCAGGAGGCCTGGAGACCTGTTCCTCAAGACTACATTAAAAATGCAAGAAAGGCCAGCTTTTTGGAAGCAAAATATTGTACGAAAAAATGAGGGACRRCTCTAGACTTTTGCACTTTGCACAGCACTGAATAAAGCAATATTGTATCAGTGAACTGACAACATGACTTGTGTCTTTACTCTGACAAAATCTCATTTGGCTTCATYTTTATTTTTTTCAACCATACTGACATTYTTCATAGATATGGCTAGCTGTAAAAATTTATTCAGCATTTTGAAACAACTTCTGCTAAAAGGAGCTGGTTGCAGATCAGGTTTGTGTATGAAAAGGAATAATTTGAACCATCTATCCATATACAGTATCTATCCGTGCATCAATTTTCCATGCTGCTTATGCTGTTTAGGGTAAGGCCCATGGTGGGACACAAACACACACACAAACACACACACACACACACACAACCAGTCATACACTGGGTCGATTTGAAAACTCCAATACTCAAATACAGCCTCCGCAGCATGTCTTTGGACTCTGGAGGGGAACGGGAATACATAGAGGAAACCCAGCAAGCGCAGGGAGAATTTGAACTCCTGACCCTGAAGTTTGAGGTGACAGTGCTCACACTAAGCCACTGGACTACCTTCCTTATAAACATGGCGAAACCTTGAAAAATTTTGATACATTTTAACTCAGTAAATGGTCCTGATATACGAGTACTGCAGTAAACTTGCACAAGCGTCACATGTGTGATATCACAGTCATCCTACACAGCCCTACACAGTAGTCCCTCCTCCTCCACATCATCATCATCCTCTCCTCTCTGTTGTCTCCCTCACAGCAGAGACCATTTTTTTAAAGGTAAAGTGCAATTTGTTTTAGTTTTACTTCATATTTTATATTAATTATTTTAGATGAGCGGCACGGTGGTGTAGTGGTTAGCACTGTCGCCTTGCACCTCCATCGATTCGATTCCCGGCCAGGCTTGATTCCCGTCTCTGTGTGCATGGAGTTTGCCTGTTCTCTCCGTGCTTGGTGGGTTTCCTCCGGGTACTCTGGTTTTGTTTCCTCCCACTGTCCAAAGACAAATAGAGTAGGCTAATTGGTGTTTCCAAATTACCAGTAGCGTGTGTGTGCCCAGCGATAGATTGGCATCATGTCCAAGGTGTAGCCCGTCTAAGTCTCCTGGGATAGGCTCCAGGCCCCTGCGACCCTGAATACAGGATAAAGCGTTATAGACAATGAGTGAGTGAATATTTTTATATAAATATTTTTGGTTGTGGAACGAATAACCTGAGTTTCCATTATTTCTTATTGGGGAAATTCACTTTGATATACGAGTGCTTTGGATTACTGTACAAGCGCACTTCCAGAACGAATTATGTGTGCAATATTTAATGTTCATGAGCACAAGGCGGCATGGTGGAGTTTACATGTTCTCCCTGTGCTTGGTGGGTTTCCTCCTGGTAATCCGGTTTCCTCCCACAGTCCAAAGACATGCAGAGTAGGCTAATTGGTGTTCCTAAATTCCCTGTAGTGTGTGAATGAGTGTGTTTATGTGTGTGTATAAACAAGTAAATAAAATCTTGATATATGTCGAGATTTCTCTTTCTTGATCTTATCATTTTCATACATACATATAACGTACACTGTCGTTATAGCACCTTGTAGACTTTTGTACTACAAGTAGGCATGAGATCAACAGAGTATATGATTATAACTATATGATTTCTCAACTCATATTATAATAAATTATATTATTATAACACTTCATTCCTGGGGTGGAGAGTGAAGTTCCTAAGAGTTCCATATAAACCTATGTGTTTATGTTTTACTTTATCTACTGTATACTGTGTGAGATCGAAAGCATGCGACAGTAGCATTAGTGACATCATCAGCGAACAGCGTGAATAATGCAATAGTTCATCAGATTCAATTCAGTCAATTTTATTTGTATAGCACTTTTAAAGTGGTCGTTTCACAAAGCAGCTCTACAGAATCAAATGAAGATGAACATTAAGAAACAGACTCCAACTTCACCTGACGCACCTTCAATCAATGCAAAAACAAACTCAATACAGTTATGATAAATAATAAAGTTTATTAATGCTTTTAGTTGCTAGGGAAAGATTGTTTGTTGAATGTTCAGAGAAAGTATCCTATTATGATTATATTAATTAGCTCTAAAAAGTATATTCATCCCGCTTTGCTTTATGTCTTTAATACATAGGCCAGAATGAAAGACCTCCCGTGATGAGGAATTGTTCGTTTCTTTTTTCCAGCACATTCATTGGAACTTCGACTAAAAAAGCACTCTCTCTCTCTCTCTCTCTCTCTCTCTCTCTCTCTCTCTCTCTCTCTCTAGCTGTGTGTTTGTGTATTTTTTTTTCCTGCCTGTTTTTCCTAAAGCAACAACATTAGATTGTATATATGGAAAAGAAATGTACGTGTATATACTATGGGTCAAAAGTTTGGACACACCTTCTTATTCAATGGGTTTTCTTTATTTGGATTGTTTTCAAAATTGTATATTAATACTAAAGACATTGATATTATGACAGAACAAATATGGAAATACAGCGTACGAATGTAATTAATTTAATTAAATGTCTAATTAATTTAATGTCTTATTGTGCATTTTTGAATATAAGAACGATCAAAACATTAGGAAAAGAAATGTAAATGAAGTAAAATATGTAATAAATACACATTAAACCTCACTTGGCGATATAGTGGCTTAGTAGTTAGCACAGTGGTCTTGCACGTCTAGGGCTGGGGTTCGATTCCCACATCAGGTTCGTGTGTGGAGTTTGCATTTTCTCCCCGTGCTTGATGGGTTTCCTCAGGGTTCTCCAGTTTCCCCTCACAGTCCAAAGACATGCAGATTAAGCTAATTGGCGTTCCCAGATGGATGTGTGTTGACCTATTGTACCAAATAGGTAATAACTTCATTGGAAACCATTGGCCTCCGTGGGCTCTGGCTGGACTACAAAGGTTCCTAGATGGATGGATAGAAACCTCACTTAATCTTAATTTATGTTTCCTCTTGGCACCAGCTGCTTTAAAAACCAAACTGAAAGCGGTTCCCTTTTCTTCTTGCTAACATTCTTGGGACCCGTGGTGCTGTCTTCACTAAATCTTGCACAAAATGCAAAAATAAATAAATAAATAATAATAATAATAATAATACAAAAACATATGTAAACTCACTCACTCCCGGACGTCTGCGCAACTTACAGTAGCCGGTTCGGTTCGTTCGGTTCAGCTCGCTTTGTTCGCTCATCAAATTTCTCGCAAAATTTCAGTTCTTAGAGCAAAAATTCTATCAAAAATTAAGGCTGGTCGTGTGTATGCCGAGTTACTACTATATGTAGTCGATATGTATGTGTTAAATAATATGGAATATGGTTTACACTTTTGAGTATAAAATATAAAATATAAAATAGCCACCTTTTGCTTTAACATTATTATTATTATTATTATTATTATTATTATTATTATTATTATTATTATGTTCGCTGAGAGACAGTCACTGTTTGTTTGTTTTGGTTTGTTTGTTTGTTTGTTTGCACATATCTTACATGTCATTCCATTCCTTTTTTACCCACGGAAATCTGAATGCCTTTAAACACCTGATCTACAATGTTTCTGAGTGAGGAGGCGATCTTCTGAAAGGACTTCTGAAAAAACGTCGAGTTTCCTCTCTCAGGATTCCTGGAAACAGCGTGGGTTGAAAGCGTCGAGCCGACGGAGAGTTCCTGCATTCGAGCTCTGCAATCGTCATTCTTGAGCGAACAACGGCATTGTGCTGAGTGGACACGTCTGGAGGAAGACAAGCCTAGAAGGAAACAAGTTTTGCCAGGAAAAGAGCGGGTAGAGGGATACAGGAAGGGGAAGGAGAGGAAGCACTTACAGCGCGTGCAGGTGAAGTCTTCATACAGAGCAGAAAGATATATGCAGGAGATGGATCAGTGGCGGATCAGATGTGTGTACATACCGCAGGAAGGCTTGAGGCACGTTCATGTACAAACTTTTGATTTTGATATAAAATGCCCTTTTGTCTTGCTAATAGGYGCGAATGAAAATMAGCTAAACATGTAATGGAATTAAAGTCTGTGACAGCAGTGAGTGTGATTTTAAGGGTTACAAAAGAGGAGCCGTAATGAGAGGAAACAGCAGATGTAGCGTTTCACACGCAGGAAGGAAAGTTGTCTGTCTTTTTCTCTCTCTTTCTTTCTCCCATTTAACCCGCTCTGGGTTTTGTGTGTGTGTGTGTGTGTGTGTGTTTTTTTTTGCGCGTTCTGTAACGCAGAACAGACACCTGGGCATCGAGCATAGCCAGGAGCACAAAGCTGTGCTGTTAAGGCGGTTTTATTTCACACTCCGCAGCATAGCTGAGGGGGTCGGCTCACACCGAGGCAGAACAGGAGAGAAGCGGCAGCTGCCATGTTACATAATGCAAATGGTTCCATGTTAGCAGCGCTGGGTGTTTCATAGCACCCGTCTGCACAGCCCACCTGGCAGTGTTAGACTCGGCAGATCTCATCACCTCGTTTTTTTCCCCCCTCTCCTCCTTGCGTGGATGTACCAYAGTGTCATTTCACACTCGAGAGTAAATTGTTCTTATGCATGTCCAAAAAAATTTATGCAAAAAAAAAAAAAAAAAACCCTATAATTGCTTGTAAGCACGGTCAAAGGATGAGAATGGAATTTTTATTTCCAACTTCCTGTTTGCCCTTGCCAAGAAAGTCAGAAGGAGAGCCTGTTTTAAGTAAGAAGCGAGGGTAGGAGATGATTAAATTTCCCCCTTTAGCCACACACGATGAAAACACAACGCGAGCACACGCCAAGGTCACACCCCGGGTTTGTGTGTGCGGTTCGCTGCCGGCTCTGGCTACAGGTTTGTTTGTGCTCGTTGCAGTCCTCTGCCTTATTTTCTCCTTGCCTCGAATTTAAAAGCCGGAGGAAGATTGGTAACGGGGTAAAAACATCAGCACGCCCGAGCGTAATCTGTTACAATGACACTCCTGAGGATCCCAAGCAACGAGCGCCTGACTGTTTAATAAACAGAGAGCTTGCACTGCAGTACGGTCTTAACTATGATTCATTACTGTCGCCGCATCCTGTATGAAAATAAAAGAGCCGCCTGGGGGACMTGCTCAATTCCAGGCCGACTAAATTGCTCTAAATTGCCTCCAGATTACACTGTGTAAAGTTCACTTTCACTCTGGACTTGTTTTTTTTTTGTTTGTTTGTTTTTATTTTTTTCCCGAGACTGATCGAATACTCATGAAATGGAGAAGCAGTAGCAGTAACGTTCGCTTCATGAAAATATAGCATAATAATATTCCAGTGGCTTGCAAAAGTATTCACGCCCCTTGAACCTTTCCACCTTTTCTCACCTTACAACCACAAAGGTGAATGTATTTTACGAAGTGGAAGCAAAATGCTAAATTGTTTTACAAAGAAACATGGGAAAAGTGTGCCGTGCATTTGTATTCAGCCCCCCCCCGAGTCACTTTTACTTTGTAGAACCTGCTTTCGCTGCAATCACAGCTGCAGGCCCTTTGGAGTGTTTCTCTACCAGCTTTGCACATCTCGAGAGTGAATTTCCTTTCTCATTCTTCTTTGCAAAATAGCTCAAGCTTAGTCAGATTAGATGGAGAGCGTCTGCGAACAGCACTTCTTAGGTCTTGCAACAGATTCTCAGTTGGATTTAGGTCTGGCCTTGGACTGGGACGTTCTAACACATGAACTGCTTTGATCTAAAACATTCCGTTGTAGCTTTGATTGTATGTTTAGAGGCGAACCTCCACCTCCATTCTCGAGTCTCAAGTCTTTAACAGGTTTTCCTCTGAGACTGCCCTGTATTTGGCTCTATCCATCTTCCCATCAACTCTGATTAGCCTTCCTGTCACTGCTAAAAAAAAAAAAAAAAAGCATCCGTGGAACATGATGCTGCCACCACCATGCACAGGGACAGTTTTCCACCACACATTGCATTTTCATTCAGGCCAAAAAGTTTCATTTTGGTTTTATCTGACCASAGCACCTTCTTCCACATGTTACCTGTATCCCCCACATGGCTTGTCGCAAACTGCAAACAGACTTGTTTATGTCTTTCTTTCTACAATAGCTTTCTTCATGCCACTCTTCCATAAAGGCCAGATTTGCAGAATGCATGWCTAATAGTTGTCMTGTGTAAAGATTCTCCCACCTGAGCTGTGGATCTCTGCAGCTCCTCTGGAGTCACCATGGGCCTCTTGGCTGCTTCTCTGATCAATGCTCTCCTTGCTCTGGCCTGCCAGTTTAGGTGGACAGTCATGTCTTGGTAGGTTTGCAGTCGTGCCATACGCTTTCCATTTTCACATGATGGATTGAACAGTGCTATGCAAGATGTTCAAAGCTTGGGATATTTTTTATAACCTAACCCTGGTTTAAACTTCTCAACAACTTTATCCCTGGCCTGTCTGGTGTGTTCCTTGGGCTTTACGGTGCCGTTCGTTCATTAATGTTCTCTAACAAACCTCTGAGGGTTTCACAGAACAGCTCTATTTATCCGGAGATTAAATTACACACAGGTGGACTCCATTTACTAATTAGATGACTTCTGAAGGCAGTTGGTTCTCCTGGATTTTAGATGATGAATTGAACAGCACTTCATGGGATATTTTTTATAACCTAACCCTGGTTTAAATGTCTATTCCTGACCTTTCTGTTGTGGTACTTGGGCTACATGATGCTGTTTGTCCATTAATGTTCTCTAACAAACCTCGGAGGGCTTCAAAGAACGGCCGTATTTATACTGAGATTAAATTGCACACTAATTACGTGACTTCTGAACTGCATTTTAGTTAAGGGTAGCAGAGTAAAGCGGACTGAATACAAATGCACACAAGACTTTTCAGACTTCTATTTGTAAAAAAAAAAAAAAAAAAAAATTATAATAATTGAAAACCATTTATCATTTTCTTTCCTCCTCCCAATGATGTGCCACTTTGTGTTGGTCCATCACATAAAATCTCAATCAAATACATTTCATTTGTGGCTGCAACTGTAATAAAAATGCATTCTTTTATATGTTCCTCATTCCATATTTTCCAAAATGAAATGAATTTACCACCATGAACATCAATAGTGGCCAAGATCACAGATATTATAAATGCAAGAACGCAAGCTAAGCCTATGATGAATCTGTATATCACCTCACTTTTTAATTCAGGCATATTTATAGACCAGAGGTAGTGCGTGTCGATGCTTTAAATTAAACACCTTGACAAAGAAGGTGGGATGAAAAAGATGTAGGAGGAGGAAGAATCGGGTTTAACAGGAACAGATGCTAGATTTGTGACAATCTTTTTGTCAGCAAATCTTAGTACCAAGTGTTTGTCGTCGCCGGCTGCACTCTCGGCCCGTCTCTCTCTCTCTCTCTCTCTCTCTCTCTCTTGTTCCCTCAGGGGAATCCTTGGCAGAACACTTCCAATCAAAAAGAAGCTGGAGTGAATTTGGCATTGTCGCGCACCTAACCTCAACCTTACACTTTCCCCTCCTCCCCTCATCCTACTCCAGCAAACTTTCTTCCTCCAGATYTCTCATGTTTGAAAAAGTTGCACGCTCTTTGTATTCCCGCCGTGTTGTTGTTCTCACCAAACGATTGCCCTTTCTACTGCGAGTCTGAGCAGAGAGAAACATAATACAGCGTTTCAAATTCCAGASCTGAGATTCGGTATATTTTCCAAATCCTTTGGTCTTTTGATTCTCAAAGCATGCTGGGAAAGGCAAAGAAATTGTAGCTAAGTGCTCACATAACGGATTGATGTAATAAAGTCTTGGTCTTATTCTTCTGAGAATGATGCACTTTATTATTTGCTTAGGAATGTTCATTATCAGCCTCGTTGCTGTTTGAGAATCTGTGCAAGCGCCTTTGTGTTTATTATAGGAAACAAAGGCAGCTGTTAAACATGGCAGGATGAAGACATAGGTGCAGTGCTGGGCCGAAATAAATGGATGCACAACGAACCGATTTATTATAAAAGGCATGTCGTTCTGTATGTAAAGATCGTTACGCAGGAGTGGGATCATGACGTGCAGGRTTATAGTAGAGACTGTACAATCACCGTATCCTTTATGGGGAGAGAATGGAATAGGTGAAACATGTGCGCTTGCACTGTTCATAAAGCAGCTTTATATTATGGATAAAAAGATTGTTAGTTCTCTGAAGTCGTTAAAGTGTCCTGTGTGCTCAATAAACCCCTGCTTCATTAACAGCACGTAATTTGTTCTAGAGCTGGCATTGACCCGTAACACAGGGACAGTTTATTATATTTTATGTTATAGTTTATTATAAATTAATGGTTTATCATCCAGAAGAGGACCAGTTCCCCTTAGAGTCAGTCGCCAGTTCAGAGATCCCCCCCC